>JAABOM020111435.1:0-65162 GCA_011800125.2 Solanum clarkiae | reverse complement strand
TTGTGACTTTTCTAAAGTAATTAGTATAATACCCCCACTTATTAATTTAGTATATTTTTTATATTTTATATTATATTTATTTCATTATATTATATTAATAATAGATAATTTTTCATATTGAAAGATTGTGACTTTTTCAAGGAGTTGTGATTTTTTTGAAAAATTGTGACTTTTTCGAAGAGTTATGAATTATCACTTTTTTGCTAGGGTGTGACTTTTTCAAAGAGTTATGATTTTTTCAAATTGAAAAATTATGACTTTTTTGAAGGGTTGTGATTTTTTTGAAAGGTTGTGAATTTTTCGAAAGGTTATGACTCTTTTGAAGGGTTGTGGCTTTTTCGAAAGGTTGTGACTTTTATGAATGATTATGACTTTTTGGAATAGTAGATAGGCTAAAATACTGTTTAATCATAAACAATGTCTTTTGAGTTTTTAAGTTCTTTTGGACAATTTTTGAGTTTTAAAATATGAATTATTTAAGAAAAAAATAAGAATTATGTGAGAGTACCATGTAGGCGGACCTAACATTCTCTTATATATATATACTAGATAGGTAATGCTCGTGCTGAGCACGGGCCTAATTTTTAATGTAATTTCTTTTGATAAATATGATTAAAATAATTAGATTAAGCTCGGACAAAGACCGTCATGCTAACACAACAAAATATAATAATTAGACTAAACTCAGTCAAAAACCTTCATACTAACACAACAAAGCATGTCATGATGAATTGTGATTCATTTTATTGTTATCTTCGATACGTCGAAATAGTTCTATTTATTTTGATGTTAATATTGAAAGTATTTATTAAAAAGTTAATTTCTAATTCTACAACAATTAAAAAAATCATGAAAGCAACTTTATTTCTATATACAATACTACATTGTAATTAAAACAATTGATACTGAACTCTAAATATCATGTCATAAAAGAAAACTTTGAATCTTACCCCCACTATATATTCAATATACTTGTTTTTCTTTTTCAGGTTATTTTTCCTTTTATTTGTTTTTTATTTTTTATTTTTTTCCTTTATATTCCTCGACATATATAGTCCTTTTCTATTGACATTTTGGTTTGTTTTTGCTCTTTAATCTTTATTTTTTTAACTCCTCATTTTTTTTTAGTTTGTATTTTAATATTCCTTAGAATTTGAATATTATTTTTTTTTCTTCGATTTTTTTTGTTAAATAGTTTATCACATTTGATATTACGAAAATATCCTACATAGAAAGGAAAAATTAATAAGTTTTGATCTTTCGAAGAATACATTATCAAATTATTAATTTTTTGATAGTCAAACATTATTTTCTCTTTTAGTCACTTAATTTGATATTTTTGTAAAATTTATATAAAAAAATATTGATACATCATTTTTATAACTATTTTAATAATCTAGATACACACTTTAGTAGTAGTTATATTATATAATTTAATACCAAAAATATGTTTATGCTGTAAAACTTAAAAGTATTTTTAGAAAAAATTATTAACTATTGAAACACAATTATAGTTTAAAATTTTCTTTCTAAAACATGTCCAAACAAGCTTAGCATTTATTATTGTTTAAAATTCTTCATTTTAAGCAAGCTATATTATATAGCAGTGTATATTTTCTATGAATTTTGGCTATTATTTTTATGTAAATAAAACATGACTATACTTGTTGTAGATTAATTAATTTATTATATATATTTCAAATCATCCTTATTTAATATTCCTCGGAATTTGAATGCTAAATTTATTCAAATTTTCTCTATTAAATAGTTTATCATATTTGATATTAATTTCTTGATAGTCAAAAATTATTTTCTCTTTTACTCACTTAAATTGATATTTTTTTAAAATTAAATTTAAAAAATACTAATAAATCATTTTAAAGACTGTTTTAATAATCAAGATATAAACTTTAGTAGTGGACATATTATGTACATTAATAGCAAAAATATGTTTACGCAGTAATACTTAAAAGTATTTTAGGAATAAAAAAAGCTAACTATTCAAACACAATTTATTCTAAATTAGTTATTTAATCATTGATTATTGTGGTAAAGAGTGGAAGAGTTGAGGGAGGAAGATGCTTTAGAGTGCACTATGCACATATATAAAAACAATCTTATGGTTGCTAATATGTCATAGTTACAATTTTGTTCTTGTATGATTACTTTAATTAATATCTTTATAAAAAGTGGATAAAATATCTAAATGTGAAATTACAATAATACCCTTGGTCGTCCTTGGTTTGGCTCTTCTATATCATAGAAATATGTATAATTATATTTATTTAATTGTATTATATTATATTAAAAGTAGATAATTTTTTCATGTTGAAGGATTGTGGCTTTTTTGAAAGGTTATGACTTTTTCAAGGAATTGTGACTTTTTCAAAATGGTGTGATTTTTCAAGTTAAGGGATTGTGACTTTTTCAAAGATTTATGATTTTTTCAAATTTGAAAAGTTATGACTTTTTTTAAAGGTTTGTGGTTTCTCGACGGATTGTGACTTTTCTGAATGGTTGTTACTTTTTCAAATAGATGTGATAGACTAAACTACCGTTTAATCAGAAATTACGTCTTTTGAGTATTTTAACTTCTTTTAGAGTATTTAATTAATTTTTAAAATATGAAATTATTTAAGAAAAAATAAATAAGATTTATGTGAGAGTGCTACGTAGGGGGCCTAATATATATATATGATTTTTTATCATATCAACATACTTAATTTTTACCATTATAATAGTATACACAAAAAATGATTAAAGTATGTTAAGTTCAGCCACTATAAATATAACATTACAATTCTTTTATTTCTAACACTAAATTATGTGTTTAGTTCAGAAACATGAAGCACCAGAATGTGAAGTTTCCCGGTGTCTAACATGATATTTTTAAGTCACAAATTAAAGTTGATGTTCCGAACATTTTTCTCTAAAAAAATGGGTATCAAGTTCGATTATCTTAACTTTATATAAAATAGTTATGCCACCTAATTGTTTATAGTTATAAGGTTGAGTAACTATCACTTAAAACAAGAAAATGAAGAGTATTAAAATGTTGAGAGTGCTACAGAAGAATTAAATAATGAAAAATAAAGTAGAAATGTTGACAAACCTCACAAGCATGCAAGTTTTGAAGAGAAGGTGGAGCTAGCATTGCAGGAGGGTAGTGGTAGAAGCAGTCCGGACGAGCTTTCTTAGGAGGCAATAGTGAGAATGGGAGAAAAAGTGTCCCTTTTGCTGCCTTCATTTGTTCTTCTTCTGTTAATCCATCTCCAACTATCCATATCTATTACCAAAATTTGTTATATGTAAGATAACAAAAGACTAATTAGTTTTACTAATTCCTTTTCTTTCTCAAAAATTGATTACATGGATTATTTTATACCCAAAATGCAAAAGGGAAATTGTACCTTTTGATCAAATGTCTTTGGCAGCCCGAAATTACTGTGCCAACTAGTAGTAGCAAGTTTTAGTTTCTCGTAGTCACTTTTGTACATAGTAGCTACCTGGTTTTACGAATAAGAAAATTAGAGGAATTAAGAAAAGAACAGGATATTTTAATTGCGAAAGCAACTTTTGTATAATTTAATCGCTATTTCATCTCCTAAACAAGCAACATTTTAAAATACAAATTTATCAAGCCACAATTTATAGATCATAGAATACAAAAAAAAAATGGTTAGCCAACTCAACATAAAAGTTCTTTAGTCATGAATTGGTTAGCCAACTCACAAGCTTTTAAGTGAAGTTAGCCACCCAATCTGAAGGATTTTTTTTCTTTTTATGATTCGCTTCATTTTAAAAAAAAATTGTCTTTGGTGATGCCATAAAGTTACTTAAATTTATATAAAGTTAATAAGTTAGTACAAATTTTCTACGTGGCTTAAAAGACACATATTTACTTAAACTTCATACAAATTTATGTGCCTATTTGTGTAAATTCAAAATTGGAGGATATATATTTCAGGTGAAACAAAATTAAAGGACACCATTTGTATATTGTGCCAGAGAAAATGATAAAAAGGGTAAGTAAACCTGGATGTCTCTTTGACACAGAGCTGAAGCAAGAGAAAAGGCAACTTTAGTAAGATTTCCTCTGAGAAGCACTTGTGTGGTTCCTTTCGGAATGCTGTTTAGCAAAACAGCAACTGCCAAGCTGCTTCCATCCACCACCTTGATCTTTATTTTAGGATGCCTTTCTATGTAAAGTTGTCCGTTTTTGTTTAGTTCTTCATCCTGTAAATTACTCATGATTATTAACCCCCCTTCCCAAAAAAGGACAAACTAACTTTTACACTATCACAATGACAAGATAACATGTCTTATTTTCATGACTACTTTTATTGAATATATTTTTACGCTCCCATTTAGTATACAGAAGTTAACAAAGTGCAAGATATGTATAATAGAAAAATACGATAACTCTTGTTATGCAGATCACTAACAAGAACTATAAAAGTATACTCATTCAGCTAACTGATCAACAACTCTTGAAAAGCAGGAAACTAGAGTGCCTTTTAACATGCCTGATTTAAAAGGCCAAGACTCAACACTTTGGAACCTTTTTCTTGTGCTTGTAGTATAGCATCCTCTATGAAGCTATTAATAGCTTGTGATTGCCATTTCAACAAGTACTGCACATTAAAATAGATCAGCAGAATTTTTTTTAAAAAAAGAGTCTGAAGTTGGAAATCTCAGAACCTGTAAATTGTATCTTGGTATGGCCCAAGATTGGAAATTAAACTTTTCGAAGCTATTTCTCTCCAAAATAAAAGTGCGTCCGTAGATACAGTTGGTGACCATAGTCCACAAAGTCAGTGGCCACATGAACCAAATGTACCATTTATGGTTTTCAGGCATTGAGGCCAATGACGAAAATCCTATCCTGAGATGGTAGATGGATTCTGGGGTAGTCAAATGTGTCAAATGTACCACATCTGGTGAATCTTCTTGTCTCTTTAGTGACTTTTCATATGTTGAATCAGTAGACTTGTCCATCGTCCCATATATGTAGTCATAAATTGGCATAAATAGAGAATAATTTGTACGAAATTGAGTATGATGCAATGAGTGAAACCTGAAGTCAAAATGCAATTGTCAATTATAAGATGCTAATTGTTCAAATCAAAACAAGTTTTCCTAGAGACATTAGTTTTACCACTCCTCAAGATCAAGATATTGTTCATGAGAAAATCTGCCTTAATGCTCAGAGGCAGATTAAAAATATATACTTCAATGTTTACTTGTGTATAAACTGTGTTCCTAATATAACATTCAGTCAAGTTTTAGAAAATCTTCAGATATAACCAATAAGAGTTGCATTTACAGAATGAAGACTTACGAGGGTGTATACATCAAGTATTTGAGAGGAGGAAAGATGGAGAAAATCCATTTGGGAATGAACTCAAAGTTGCAGTGTCCCATGTTATTCATGAGATCAATATAAGTGATGTAGCCAAAGACAGAAGCCAGAGAAGCAGTCCCAGTAAAAACTGTTGTTAAGATTG
This sequence comes from Solanum clarkiae, assembly GCA_011800125.2. Classification (NCBI taxonomy): domain Eukaryota; kingdom Viridiplantae; phylum Streptophyta; class Magnoliopsida; order Solanales; family Solanaceae; genus Solanum; species Solanum clarkiae. Next base: position 59,655 of record JAABOM020111435.1, on the reverse strand, counting down.
GAATAGCAAATAGCAGGAAATATGCTATATGCTCAGCAAATGGATGAATCACAGCTGAAAAATCAAAAGACATATAGGTTTTATGCACTAATAATCATAAGGTAATATATATCAATTGCATCTCTGTGATAATTATATGTATTACATGTGATGGGCTCGGTAACAATGGAAGAGTGATGATGAGAATGATAGCGAGAGTAGAGATAATGATGGTGCAACGCTCTGTGAAGCCAATAATAGAGAAATTCAACAGGACCCGCATGGAGGAATATTGACATCAAGACACCATCTGATATCCACAATGCCAAATTTGAACCTCTACAACTCAACGTATTGAACACATATAGCAATATCCCGCTCAATATAATCTGGTCGTCCCTGCCAAAAAATCGCTCAATTATCACTTTTTCTTACCAATTACATACATAATCAGACCCCCCTAAATGAATAACCTACTTTCCTTTTTGTTTGTTTGAAAAAGAATGATCCAGTAAAATTTTAATTTCAACTTTCAAGATGTCATGTTTTGAAACCCCAAAATTAATATGCATTTGACAAAACTTTACTTTAGGATCATAACATTGAAAAATCTTCTTTTTTTTGTCTCTTAATTTCATGTCAAGTTAAATTAACTCATTTTTTTAAAACGGAGGGAATAATAATTTTGATAGTCTAAAAAACATTATAAGAACTCCTATTTTTATGCCGTTGCTCTAATTTCTGAATTCTGAGCTTATAGTAGATAGATTGTTTTATCAAATAAGTTAAGCTGACAACACGTAATTGTGTATAGTAATACTAACTTAATTGTTAACCAAAAAAATACTAATTTAATTGCCTAAAGATGCAGTAAATAACATGTTATAACCTACGTGGGCATATATGTAATATAAATCCTTATAAAAGCCATTTGATCTTCTCTAATTAAATGTGGGGAAAAGATAACATCCATGTTTAGCTTATTAAGACTTCCTTCTGTAGTGTCCTTTGATTCTTTCTACGAAGGGTTTGCTCCCAAAGAAACAAAGAAATTCTTTTGGCACACAAAAAATGTGTGGTTTTAAACATGACACATTTAATATATTTAATAATTTAATTTAATATTTTTAATTTTATTTCGCCTTTAAATGATATAATTTATAGTCTCATCAACATTTGTAATATTTATTAAATCGAAAATTTCGAAAAAGAAAAATTTATTTTTAAACTGTATATTTAATCAAATACCTTCACAATACATTGAGATAGAGAATGTAAATGATCATAAAATCAATATAGCAAGTTCTTGAGAATGAATGATGGATTTAAAAAATTTTCAAATGTAAAATGATATCAGTGATTTTAAACAAACAAATAAAATAATAATATGAAAGGCAAGAAAGAATAGAGACCAGTTGCTTTCTCGGTCAACTTGATCAAACTCAATGCCTTTGTCAACAATGCGGTTATTGCCTTTGGCAGTTCGATAACGGGAGAAGCTGATCCAGAGCTGGTTGTGAAGCATTCTTGAGAGTAGAAAAGGAAATATGAGCAAGTTGGTCCAATCTCTCTCACATTCCTCTTCCGTTACGAAACGATAGGCGCTTTGACCAATCCATGGAGCCAAAATCACATACTTTAATTTCATCGTCCCAAGTCACAAAGTTAACAACAAAACCAGTCATGTTAACATATATTCTAATGAATGACACTTAATTTAGTTGATAGATGATACTGAAATATAGAGAAGAAGGAAAAAACAAACATCAAACCACTGTTGTGGTGGAATTACATTGTTTGATTGATCAATAGGCTATTGGCTAGATCTATTGTTTTTCACCAGAATGGTGGAATACGATGGGGACTGACCTTTGCTTTCAAAATACATGAAGAGATTGGTTGCAGTCAATCTCTCAAAAAAAAAATTTAACGCAGGGAATTAAACTCTTTCTGTTCAGCCGAATTACACAAATTTAACGAACAAAAAAGTTGGCTGTAATTTCTCAGAGTGACATCTTATTGATCCATGATTAAAAATCTCTTGGTTGTAACTTAAATCTTAGTCTGAACAACCATTGAGCCCGCTGTACGTGGAAGTACTACCTAGCACTGGCGGAGACTCCTTTCAACCCGAAAAATATATTTAAATAATACTCCCTTTCTTTCTCATTATATCTGATTCTCTTTTTTTTTTTTTTAGTTCTTCTAAAAAAGAATATCTTATTTTAAAGACAATTTAATTTTAAAATTCATCTTTTATTCTTAATTAAATAATTTTTAGCCACATAAATATTCAAAAATAATTTTAAATAACAAGTGTCAAAAGTCATTTTTTTCCCTTAAATACTTGCTAAAGAATGTCACCTAAAAATGGACAGAGAAGTATTATCTTTTCAAAAAAGCATACACATGTGTGTATGTATGTGTGTGTATATATATATATATTTGTATGTGTATATATTTAAAACAGTGAAAAAGAAAAATCAATTTAGAGAAAATAGAAAGCAAGATTGGCACCTTAAAGCTGCCGAGGTGCTTCCAAGGCCAATCAGTAAGAAATCCAGGAGTAGTAGCCATTGGTTCTGTCTTACACGTCCTATATTGACTAGTTTGATGCAAAATGATGAGCAATTTATAGGCGCTTAAATAAAAAACATTAGGTGTGACTTTTCTATAAACTTTGATTTGATTATTAAAAGAAAGAAAACCAAATAGTTTTTGTTGCCATTGTTTTCTTTTTACCAATCTTCTGAAACTTTATCTAATTAATAATTAAAATAAGCTCTACTCTTTTCCTTTCAAAATAAATGATAGTTTTATTTTTAATTTTAAAATTAATGATATTTCACAAAATTAAGAAGACATTATTCTTTTCTTTCAATTTTGTACTCATTATTATACAGATAAGTAGAGTTTTTATTTTGTTGGTCAAAATGAAAAGATATTGTAATCAACTAGTCACCAGGGTTTCCCTCAGAGCTTTTTTTGATAGACTAAGAGTTGGAACTGGTTTGATATACAAATCAAAATTTTTGATATAACCTCTACCTATAAAATCTATCCTTAGAGTATTCTCTTTCTCTTTTCAGTTGTAATTGATAACCCAATTGAGTACAATGCTTTTTGTAAAAGTACAAGTTCAAGTAGAAGTGCACACTTTTCTTCTTCGATGAGGAGGTCCTTTTATATCTGGCTCTTGAGAGACAGTTGTTAAGCTCTAGTAGGAAACTCAAGGAAGTTTCATTCAATCAAGAATTTGTAATATTTCATTGATTGAGTATACACGTCCATAGTACATATGTTTGTGTTTTCCATGATTTCTTTCTAAAAGTGATTGAATGTCTGCCTTGTATAGAGCGGTTACTAATTTATCCTTGACATCTTTTCCCCAAATAGATTTCTACCCACTAATATCTTCATCTTGATTTTAGAATTCCTTTCTCGATTAGCCACTGATCCATTAACCTTGTTCATGATATCTTTGCATTGATTTACAAGTCCTCTCAAGATTTTCTGCCTATCTTATGATCCTTATTTTTGTGTCATTTATGACTTGATCAACTTCCTCTTTAGTTGATCTTCTTTCTTTTTTCTTTTTCTTTTTAATTGTAATTGTTCTTATATTATTGAGTTATCATATCTTATATTTCTAGGATGAAATTTATTATTCAAAATGTCTTAGGTGCCAATAATCTCTCCCTTTTTTGATAATAATATTTAACAATACAATATTTTTCTTAGAACTATTCTATCCATAGTTAGTTGTGTTCCCTTTTTGCTTCATACCTTGTATGGTTGATGTGCTCCCCCTTGCTCTATGCTCTATAGAGTTAACTATATTTCTCTCCCTTGGTATTACGAAAAGGGCAAAAACATAATTTCATAGATGTATATGCAACACAAATATATGTATAGGTAAATACTGAAGTGCATTAAGCAGAGAGATAATAGTAGGGGTGAACCAACACCAATATTACAGTTAAAAATATAAGAAGATATATCCCCACAAAGTGTCTTAACAAAAAGTCTTAGACAAACAAGAAATAAGAGTCAGTGATCATTCAGAAAATACTTGAGAGTGTTGAGAACATTATTGTAGAAAGTATTGTAGGAACACTAAATATTCTTAGAGAAATTCGAGTGGGAGGTCTGAACAAAGACAACTAAATCATTTTTGGAAGAGTCAACTATAGCCTTTAAAGAGTCAACTAAATTGGCCATCCATATTTAGTCCAAGCTTTCCTATACCAATGATGGTGCCCTTGCTCACTGAAGAATCTTCTCAATAAATTTCTGCATAACATGCATATTGGATTGTAAAGCAATAAGACGAGTCTTAATTTCCTCAGCTTTCTTGATGAGTTGATGTGCTAAGTCAACAAAGACTAGAGTGGCCCTGGGAGCATCAACTTTAGCCTTAATTGAATTCTTTTTGTGCCATTTTTTATCAATCAATGTATAGCTCATACTTGAGAAGGTCCTGGAGTCAGAAATGACTGAGATTTCAATGGGCTTATACTTAGACAGACCCACCAGAATTTAAATGATTCTTCGTAAGAAGAGCAGTTCATAGGAAGACTAGTAGAGGGGTTGGAGTCTGCATCTCTCTCAAGCATGTACTAATAAATCCGGACAACCTAGCTGATACTATATTTCTTTAAGATACATTAAAAAACAAAAACATCCACACTAGAGATGCTACTAGGGGATCTTTTCTAGGTCACCAAGGTGGTAGAAATGATATAAGTCAAAATATAATTTTCAAAACAAAGAGAAGGAGGACCAAAATCTAATGTTTAGCAACAACTACTTTTACAACTTCCAGTAAGACTTCAAAATCTTCAGATCAGATGCCAGTCATATAAAGAACATCATCAAATAGTTTGAAAAGTAAAACTTCCTTAAACAAGTTCTTAGTCCTAGTAATATGATTTACCAAAATAAGAGTTCACAGATCTTTACCATCTTCAAATAAAGTGAAGATTAGCATAGAACATATGAATAGGTTCAGGATTTAAGACCACAGATCCTCAAAAGTAGAGAGAGCTTATGATATTTAAGATAAGAACGTATCGAACAATAATAGTCTTATGACTTTGTCAGATTCACCATTCAACCGAGCACTACGAGACACTTCTTGAAAAAGTTTAGCTTTTCCTTCTACTCAATCCCTCAGAAATTTTGCATGTTGCTCTGAGAGATCCAAAGAACCTCTTCTTGGAGGTGGAGGGTTTATCATAGGACTTTGCCTCAAAAGAATAAAAAGGAAGGAAAAGGAAGTGATGACTTCTAAGAGTTAGAAGGATTACCGATGAAGTTGTTTAGAGAGGCCATGGATCTAGTGTGAGTTATTTTGAAGAAGGGAGTGGAGAAAGATGAAGAGGAACAGTTAACTGAGGGGAATGAGGAGGTTGAGAGAATTGAAAGGAAATGACAGTGATTGTAAAGAGAGAGAAAGAGTTGAACGAACAAAAAATGAAGGGGTTCTGAGATAGATATTGAAAAATGATGCAACAATTATGAGTAAAATAGGCTGAACAAATGGTTACAATAAATTTCAAAAATAAAAATTATTTAGGAAAAATGATAATAATAATAATAATAATAACGCATAATATATGGTCAAAATAAGATTATAGAATTAGTCTTAGGAAAATTTGTGATACTTAGATAATTGCAAAGAAAATAAAATCTTTTCTAAAGCAAATGTTTTGTAAAAAGAAAAATAATGTGTTGATTTTTAGAATTGATGAATTTCAGTAAAAAATTTACATTTTTCACATCATCTATGTGAAGTAATGTTTAATGTCTATATGCTTAGCCCCGGAATGATACACCATATACTAAGAGAGACTTATTGTACTAGTATTATCACAAAAAACTGTGAACAATATCAAATCATAAATTGTAGTCAAGAAGTTGATGCATTATCCATAACAGTTGAGCTTCATAGATTCTAGCAAGAAGGTATTTTGATTCAATTGCCAGGAGTGCCACAGACATTTATTTTTTGCTAAGAGTGACACATGCTAAGAGTTCTCTAGTAGTTGACATGTTCCACTAGTGTTTATTTTTTCATTTTATCTCCTACAAAATCATCATATATGAATCAATTAAATAAATTTTATGGATCGAGAACACCATAGTCCTATTTTGGAGATGCCAATCAGGTATCAAATAATTCTTTTTATGGCAATCAGATGAGATTCTTTGGAGTCGACTAGTAGTTGACACATTTACATACACTAAACATGATATTTGGTTTGGTCATTGTCAAATATAATAGTGAGCTAATCATTTTGCAATGTATTTTTCATCTATATTCTTTCCGCCACTGTATGCTTTCAAATACACAGAAGACTCATTAGGGTTCAAAACACCTTATTGTTCTCCATTTCAAATCTTTTGATTAGCTCCTTTGCTATCACGAACAAAGCCTAGGGCCTAGACGTGACACGACAAATGGGGAACCTAAAGGAACCCCAAACAAGATCTTAACATATCATTACACATCTTTGGCTGCGGAAGCATTAAAAAACAACAAGAGATAGTAAAAAAAAGGAACGTAGAACTAAGGGACATCCTTCATAACATAGGAACATAATAAGCCTAATAGAGTATAACATTAATGCATCATAAGTGCGAGGGCCATGACAAGGGCCATGACAAGCAACCAGGCTCATCCTCATAGTCATAAGTATATAATAAAGAAAAGAGAGTCTTAATACATATCATAAGGTCAAAGTTACTGTCTCCAGAATTGAGGACTCACCAACTAGCTTTAAGTAGAAGTACTAGCCATGAGGAGGAGGATAATTAATCAGTGCTTCGGTCCCTACATGGTGACATCATGTAGGCATAGAGCATGCATTAGTATGTTTGAATGTACTAAGTATGTAAGATGCAATGGAACAAGAGATAAGCAACATAATCGAAATGCATAAGCATAGACAATGAGTAGCATATAACAATATAGCATGCACGGATGATGCTTAGAGTAAATATGCTTACATAGAATATAATACATGCATAAAGAGAGACCACTAATACAGAATATCCAAGGCCTACCACCCCCTTGGAGAGGAAGATGAGGTACAAACCCCTCAATATGGTTGATGAGGTACATAACCCCCAACATGGTTGCATGGGCCTACCACTTCCCGAGCGAGGCGATCGAGGTACAAACTTCTCAATATGGTTATTGGAGTACCAACCCCCTAATTGTGGTTGTACGGGCCTGCCACCTCTCAAGCGAGGCAATCGAGGTACAAACCCATCAATATGGTTACTCGGGCCTACAACCCCCCAAGTGATATTTGGTTAATTCCCAACACTATAGAGAAAATATCATATACGTACATTCCTTTCATCGTCATAAAGCTATTCAACTCATAAGACATGCATTAGACCTTTAACATCTTAAGAACTCATAACAGGATATTTTATCAAACACTTGGCTGGTGTGTAGTGCTAGTATAAAATCATGCAATTTAAGAGTGAAATCATGCAGTAAAATTATCACGACACAAGCCTAGGGCCTAGACGTGACATGGTGCAAGGGGAACCCAAAGGGACCCCAAGAAAGCGTCTTAACATATTATTACACATCCTTGGTCACGAAAGCAATAAAAAATAACAACAATAGAGTCAGATAGGGACAACGGGGCTTAGGGGAAGCTTCCATATCATAACAACAAGTCAAGAGTGATTCAAACTCATAACATTACACATGACATATCAACAACACCTCTACTACATAGATAAGAGCGGGGGCCAAGATAAGTAACCGGGTTCACCCTCATAGTCAATATTTACATAAAAGAAAGGCAGTTTTAGAACATAACATAAGGTCATAAGCAACATCCCCAAAATGAAGGACTCATGAACAAGCTTGAGTGGAATCGTACTAGCCACGAGGATGGGGATGCTCAAGTGGGGCTCCAGTCCTAACATGGTGACATCACGTAGGCATAGAGTATGCATTGGTACGTTTGAATGTACTAAGTATATAGGATGCAATGCAAGAAGTGATAAGCACCATAGCCAAATGTGTAACATAGGAAATGAATAAGCATATAGCAATATGACATGTACGAGAGATGTACTAAAACCATGCTTATATAGAACATAATTCGAGTGTAAGGAGTGACCATTATTAGCGCAATCCAATGCCTACCGCCTCCTTAGAGAGGCACATGAGGTATAAACCCCTTCATGTGGTTGATGAGGTACAAACCCCCAACATTGTTATCAAGGTACAAACCTCTCGACATCGTTGCATGATCCTACCACCTCCTGAGCGAGGCAATCAAGGTACAAACCCCTCAACAAGGTTACCCAAGCCTATAACCTCAGGAGTGAGGCTTGGTCATCCACAACACTATAGAGATAATATCATATATATACATTCCTTTCATCATCATATACATACATTCCTTTCATCATTAATAAGTCATTCATCTCATAAGACATACATTGGGCCTGCAATTCCTCAAGAAATAATAACTGGACATTTTACCAAATACTTAGCGGGTGTGCAGATAAAAATATCATCAATGAATACTACAACAAATGATTCAAGGTAGAGTTTAAAGACCCTATCCATTGGGTCCATAAAGATGGACGGTGCATTAGTCAATCCAAATGACATCACAGCAAACTCATAATACCCATACCTAGTCCGGAAGGACATCTTAAGAATATCACGCTCCCTCATCTTCACTTTGTGATATCCGGACCGAAGATCAATCTTAGAGAAGTGGCTAGCCCCTTGCAATTGGTCAAGCAAGTCATCAATCCTTGGAAGAGGATACTTGTTCTTGATTGTGACCCTATTAAGTTGCTGGTAGTCAATACACATTCTAAGAGACCCGTCCTTCTTCTTCACAGAAAACACCGATGCACCCCAAGGTGATTGGCAAGGCCTAATGAAACCCTTCTCCAATAAGTCCCTCAATTGCTCCTTCAACTCCTTTATCTCCATTGGGGCCATACAGTAAGGGGGAATAGAAATGGATTGAGTATCGGGAAGGAGGTCTATACCATAATCTATTTCCCTTTCGGGAGGAACACCGGGAAGATCATCTAGAAAGACATCAAGAAACTCATTTAAAACCAGAACCGACTCTATAGGAAGGACTTTGGACTCCACATCCCTAACCCTCAAAATATGATAAAGTCACCCCTTAGAGATCAACTTACAGGCTTTAATGCAAGAGATGAACCTATCCTTGATCACCACATCATAACTCTCCCACTCAAGGACAGTTTCATTTAGGAATTGGAATTTGACCTTACGGGTTCTACAATCAATTAGAAGCATAAGCATGCAACCAATCCATCCCAAGAATGATATCAAAATCAACCATGTACAACTCAACAAGATCACAAGACAATACTTTATGCAAAATGTAAATGGGTTAATCTCTATAAACCTTCCTAGAAACAATAGATGCACTAATAGAAGTAGACACCTTATATGACTCCCACAACAATTTGGGTTCAACATGAAAATTTTTGGCAACAAAATAGGGTGACAAAAGAAAGAGTGGCACCCGGATCAATCAATGCATAAACATCAAAATCAAAGATTTTCAACATACTAGTAACAATGTTGGGCACCTCATCAACCCCTTGCTTCCCATGCAAAGCATAAAATTGGTTGTGCCTTGGGGCACCATCTTGTCGACCACCTCTACCCAAAGGAACTGCATTAGCACTTTGTGGATGAACCTCCTTACCCTTGTTATGATTTCAGTGGCAATCTATCACATTATGCCCAACTTTCCCATAACCATAACAAGCATTAGTATCCCTCAACCATGGGAGACTATGACCCCTACCATATTTCAGACACCCACCATTAGGAACCACACCTCTAACACCTTGAGCATTTGGAAAATCATTGGCAACCCTCTTTTGAAATGCATGAGAAGACTCTTGGCCTTGATGGAATCGGCCACCCCTTCTGCTTTGGAACTTTTCCTTAAAACGAGCCCTCTTGGCCTCATAACCCCTTCTCTTCCTCAAATTTTCCTCCTCCATTTGCTTGGCATAGGACATCAAACGTGACAAGACCATATCACTAATAAAAATGGCAGATCGACACTCCTCACTCACCAAGTCGAAGACACCATCACAAATTTGTTCATCCTAGAACTGAGTCGGCCACCAAGTGTGGGGCATACTTTGAAAGTTGGTTGAACTTGAGGGCATACTCCCTCACACTCATAGATCCTTGTCTCAAATTCATAAATTCTACAAACTTAGCTTCCCTAAGCTCAAGATGGAAGAATCAATTAAGAAAGGACGTCTTGAACTCTTCCTATAGAACCACATTGTTGACTCCCTTTTCCTCCTTCCATTGATTGTACTATATTTATGCTACCCCTTTGAGTTGGTAGGCCACAAACTCTGCCTTATCCTTCGACCTTACACCCATGACAGATAAATCTTGTAGACCTCATCAAAGAAACCTTAAGAGTCCTTACTAACCTTTGACCCATGAAATTTCGAGGGATTCATCCTTATGAAATCTCTCACCTGAGATGCCAGTGTAGGAGCATGAGGGGCTTGGGCCCCTTGATTGGATTGCTTAGCCACAACTTGTATATGAAAAGTGAGAGCATCACGAAACTCTCTATTAGCCAATTGCCCCTCGGGTGTGCGGGCTCTTCTCCCTCTTGTGTTAGGCATGATCTAGCATAGCAAAGAACAATCGTTAGGGGTAAAACCTTACCTCAACTTTTATAGCACGACATAGAGTAAGAAGAAGAGAAACATTTCCTAAATACCTTATAGCCTCTAGCTCATAATTGTGATGCACAACACAACCATGAACAAGACTCTAATCGATGAAGTATGTTGGACTTCAAGGATCTAACAACCTAGTGCTCTGAAATCAAGTTTGTCATGACCCAAGCCTAGGGCCTAGACGTGACATGGCACAAGGGGAACCCAAAGGGACCCCAAGCAAGCCTCTTAACATATCGTTAAACATCCTTAGTCGTGAAAGCAATAAAATACAACAAAAATAGAGTAAAATAGGGATAATGGGGCTAAGGGACAACTTCAATATCATAACAACAAGAGTCAAGAGAGATTTTAACTCATAACATTACACATGACATGTTCAACAACACCTCTACTACATAGATAAAAGCGGTGGCCAAGATAATCAATTGGTCTGACCCTCATAGTCAACATTTACATAAAAGAAATGTAGTTTTAGAACATAGCATGATGTCATAAGCAATGTACGTGGAATGGAGGACTCACCAACAAGCTTGAGTAGAATTGTACTAGCCACGTGGATGGGGATACTCAAGCAGGGCTTCGGTTCCTACATGGTGACATCATGTAGGCATAAAGTATGCGTTAGTACATTTAAATGTACTAAGTATGTAGCATGCAATGAAACAAGTGATAAACACCATAATCAAAATACATAACACAAGTAATGAATAAGCATATAGGAATATGACGTGTATGAGTGATGCTTGAAATTAAATCATACTTATATAGAACATAATACGAGTGTGATGAGTGACCATTATTAGTGCAATCCAATGCCTACCACCTCCTTGGAGAGGCGCATAAGGTTCAAACCCTTTCATGTGGTTGATGAGGTATAAACCCCCTAATATCGTTATCAAGGTAGAAACCCCTTGACATCATTGCACGGGCCTGCCACCTCTCGAGCAAGGTGATCGAGGTACAAACCCCTCAACAAGGTTACCCGGGCCTACAAGGCTTGGTCATCCACAACACTGTAGAGATAATATCATATATATACATTCCTTTCATCCTCATAACATACATTCCTTTCATCATTAATAAGTCATTCATCTCATAAGACATACATTGCACCTGCAATTTCTCATGAAATAATAACCAGACATTTTTACCAAACACTTGGCGGGTGTGTAGTGCTAGTGTAAAACTATGTGTTTTAAGAGTAGAATAATGCTAGAAAATTCAATGTAAAGCCATCAATAGACACTTGGTAACACTCTCAAATAATATACATCAAAATCCTTCATCAAATCTCACATTGGATCTTAGATTATAGCTTTAAACAAGATAAAAGAGTCACAATTTCATGAAACCGCAACACAGTGTGCAGTAAAATGCATAATAGGTAAGACCCATGAGTAAACCAACTTTCATTCATACAATTTTAGGTAAAAGGAATCTTGGGCATCATGGGTGGAAGGAACTCATAGAAGAAACCCACATACCTTAGATTTGGAGAATAGCTTGATGAAGATTGGAGATGGAGACTTGGAGCTTTAGTGAGAACCTGAAACAACCCCAAAAAGTGCCTGAAACTGTGCCTCAAAATGTCCAAAATTTTAAATTTCATATATCTTAAAATTCATATGAAAATTCAAAAAGTCTAACTTCATATTCTTGTTCACTGGGTCAAAATTAGGGGGCGAAGGGTCTAACCCCGATTTAAGATCAAATGATTGGCAATTTCAATTTTTGTATTTTTCTTATCTAGAATCAATCCACAACAACACCGTGACTTGCAGCTGTCGCGTACATTTGTGAATTTGACCTCCGCGACTGGTCCGCTTCACGAACCAGATGAGGACCTGTATATTTTATTGCCAGTGATTTCTATCTCTATCCAGGGCTTTTGGGTCTTGGGCCTAAGTGTTCCTAATCATGCTTTTACCAATACTTAGCCTTATTTCACCCTCGTATCATCCTAAACTTCCCCAATACTCACTAAAACATTTAGCCATATTTCCACTCAAAAATTCAAATCCTAAACCCTCATCCTAAGCTAACATTTTCCATCAAGGTTCTTCTTCAATCTTCAAGTTTCCATCTCCAATCTTCACCAAGTCCATCTCTAAGCAAAGGTATGTGGGTTTCTTTCATGGGTTCCTTTCACCCATGATACCCAAACCTCCTTTTACTCAAATTACATGTTTTAAAGTTCATTTACACATGGGTCTTGCTTATTATAAAATTCACTACACACTATGTCAAAGCTATGTGAAAATGTGACTATTTTGCTATGTTTTGAGCTATAAATTTTTAAGCTATTGCAAGATTTGAGGAGGGGTTTTGATGTATGTTGTTTGAGGGTTTTTCAAGGTGTTTACTAATGGTTTTGCAATGGATCTTATTGCTTGATTTTATCTTTATATTTCATGGTTTTATACTAGTATTACCACCCTCTAAGTGTTTGATAAAATATCTGGATGTGGTTTCTTGAGAAGTTGGAGGTCCAAAGCATGAGATATGATATGAATGATGTTATGATGATGAAATGAGCTTATGCATATGATATAATCTATATAAAGTATTGCATTAGACCATGCCCGATCTGGTTAACGTAATTGAGGGGGTGAATATCTCAAACACCAGTGTGGTAGGTGATATTGCCGCTAACCTAGATGAGGGGTTCGTACCTCACACACTAGGGTGATGAGTTCGATCATCACTAACCTAGATGAGGGGTTCGTACCTCACACACCATGTTGATGAGTGCAATCATCACTAACCTAGATAAGGGGTTTGTACCTCACACACTAGGGTGATGGGTGAAATCATCACTAACCTACATGTGGTTTGTACTTTGGAAATCTAGCTTGGTCTCTTTTACACATATGATATCCTATATGAGCATGAGTTACTTAAACATGTTTTACTTATGCATTGATCATACATGTCATATTGACATATTATGCTTATCGCCTATTATATGCATTTTGAATAAGGTGCCATCTCTTGTTGCATTGCATCCTACTTACTTTGTACATTCAAATGTACTAACGTATAATCTTGCGTACATGATATCACTATGTACGAACCATTTCCAAGTTGATTATCCTCCTCCATGTAGCTAGATCAATACTACTTAAGCTTATGGTGATTCCTCCACTTCGGGGACCTTAGTCTATGTTGCTCTTATTATGTATTAAGACATTCTTCTTTATTGTCTATTTTTACTATGAGGGTGAGCCCGATTTCTTTGTCTTGTCCCCCGCTCTTATCTATGTATTAGAGGTGTTTGTTGGACATGTTATGTATCTAAACTAGGAGCCTTGACTCAATTGTTCTTGATGTCTATGATATGAAAGTGCCTTCCCTAAGCCCCGATTATCCCACTTTATTATCTCTTGATGCTTTCTTTTATTGCTTCCATGACCAAAGATGTGTAATGATATTCTAAGAAGCTTGCTTGTGGTCCTTTCGGGTTCCCTTTGCGCCATGTCACTCCTAGGCCCTAGGCTTGGGTCATGACAAACTTGGTATCAGAGAACTGGGTTAATAGATCATCGGAGTCCAACACACCACATCGATTAGAGTCTTATTCATGGTTACTAAGCGTGCCATGACTATGAATAGGAGGATATGAGGTATTTTAGGAAATGTTTCCTTCTTCAAGTTCTAAGTTGTTCTACAGAGTTGTGGTAAGTTTTCCCGCCTAATGATTTTTCTTTGCTATGCTAGATCATGCCAAACACTAGAGGAAGAAGGGCCCTAACTCTGAGGAGTATCCTACCAATGGTGAGCTCCTAGATGCTCTCACTATGCTTGCCCAAGTTGTGGCCAACCAAGTCAATCAAGGGTCCCAAGCCCCTAATGCAACTACCCCCGGAGCTAGGGTAAGAGACTTCATGATGATGAACCCTTAGATGTTCTATGGGTCAAAGGTAGATGAAGATCCATAAAAGTTCATAAATGAGGTCTACAAGATCTTGAATATCATGGCTGTTGGGCCATATGAATAGGCAGAGTCAGCAGTGTACCAGCTTAAAGGGGTGGCCTAAATATGGTATGATTAACGGAAGGGTGAGAAGGGAATTGGTAATGTGGTGCTCTGGGAGGAGTTCAAATCGGCTTTCCTTAATTAATTTTTCCCTCTTGAGCTTAGGGAGGCTAAGTTGGTGGAATTTATGAACTTAAGAGAAGGTGCTATGAGTGTGAGGGAGTATGCCCTCAAGTTTAATCAACTTTTAAAGCATGCTCCTCATTTGGTGGTCAATCCTAGATCTAGGATGAATAAGTTCATGATGGGGGTCTCCAACTTGGTAAGTCAAGAATGCCGGTCCGTCATGATAATTAGTGACATGGACTTTTCTCGACTGATGATCTAACCTGACTAAATGGAGGAGGAGAAATTGGGGAAGAGTAGGGGATATGAGGCCAAAAGGGAGCGTCTTGGGGGGTAAGTTCCAAAGGGGTGGCCGGTTCCATCAAGGCCAAGGGTCTAATCATGCTACTAATAAGGGGGTTTGCCATTGACCTCCCTAGGCCTCAAAGTGTTGGTAGTGTGGCTCCTAATGATGTCTGTCCTAAATATGGAGGGGATCATTAGGGCCCATGTTTGAAGGGTTCTAATGCATGCTATTAATATAGGGATCTTGGTCACAAGAAGGTGGATTGTCTAAGAAATCGTGGCAAGGGTCGGGGTGCAAATGCGATTCCATTGGGTAGAGGTGTTCCTCAAGGTGGTTCCCCAAGGAACAATTGATTTTATGCTCTACATTGGAGGCAAGGGGTTGGTGAGGTTCCCGATATTGTTACTGGTATGTTGAAAATCTTTGACTTTGATGTGTATGATTTGATTGATCTGGGTGCCACTCTTTTCTTTGTTGCCCCTTTTGTTGCTAAAAAGTTCCATGCTGCCCCCGAGTTGTTGTATAAGTCATATGAAGTGTCTATCCCTATTGGTGCCTCTATTGTTGCTAGGAAAGTTTACAGAAGTTGTCCTATTTGTATTTTTCATAAGTTGTTGCCTTGTGATCTTGTTGAATTAGACATGGTAGATTTTGATGTCATTCTTGGGATGGACTAGCTGTATGCCCACTATGCTTCTATTGATTATAGAACCCATAGGGTCAAATTTCAATTTCCTAATGAACCCGTCCTTGAGTGGGAAAGTCAAGATGTGGTCGTCAAGATTGATTTATTTCATGCATTAAAGTCTGTAAGTTGATCTCTAAGGGGTGTCTTTACCATCTTGTGAGGTTTAGAGATGCAGAGTCCAAAGTCCCTTCCATAGAGTCGGTTCCGATTGTAAATGAGTTTCTTGATGCCTTCCTAAATGACACTCCCAATATTCCTCCTAAAAGGGAAATAGATTTTGGCATGGACTTTCTCCCCAATACTCAACCTATCTCCATTCTCTCTTACCGTATCGCTCCGACAGAGTTAAAGGAACAATTGGAAGATTTGTTGGAGATGGGATTTCTTAGACCTAGCCAATCACCTTGGGGTACTCCGGTGTTGTTCATAAAAAAGAAGGATGGGTCCCTTAGAATGTGTATTGTTTACTGACAACTCAATAGGGTCACTTTAAAGAATAGGTATCAGCTTCCAAGAATTGATGATTTGTTCGACCAATTGCAAGGGGCTAGCTTCTTCTCTAAGATTGATCTTCGGTCTGGGTAGCATCAAGTGAGGGTGAGGGAGTGTGATATTCCCAAGACGATCTTCCGAACTAGATATGGGTATTATGAGTTTGTTGTGATGTGTTTTGGGTTGACTAATGCACCATCCATCTTCATGGACCTAATGAATAGGGTCTCCAAACCTTACCTTGATTCCTTTGTTGTGGTGTTCATTAATGATATTTTGATATATTCACATAGTAGGGAAGAGCATATGGGGCATTTGCGGGTTGTCTTGCAAAGGTTGAGGGAGGAGAACTTATATACCAAATATGACAAGTGTGAATTTTAGTTGAACAAGGTTGCATTCTTGGGTCATATAGCGTCCATGGATGGTATAAAAGTGGATTCTAAGAAAACCGACGTGATTAGGAATTTGCCTAGACCATTAATCTATAGCTTGTTACTATAGAAGGTTTGGTGAATAGGTTCTCCTCTCTTTCTTTCCCTATGACAAAATTGACTTAAAAGAAGGTTAAGTTTGTGTGGACCAATGAGTGTAAGAGGACCTTCAAAACATTGAAAGACAAGCTTGTTTCCATTTCTATATTGTCATTATCGGATGGGCTTGAAGGATTTGTGGTGTATTGTGATGCTTCCGGGTTTGGTTTATGTTGTGTGTTGATACAAAATGGTAAGGTCATAGCTTATGCTTCTAGACAACTCAAGGTACATGAAAGGAACTACCCTGCCCATAATCTAGAGTTAGCCGCTGTTATGTTTGCATTAAAGATTTGGCATCTCTACTTGTATGGAGTCCATGTTGATGTGTTCACCGATCACAAGAGCCTCCAATATGTCTTCACTAAAAAAGATCTCAACTTGAGGCAAAGAAGATGGTTAGAACTTCTTAAAGACTATGATATGAGTGTGCACTATCATCCGGATAAAGCAAATGTGGTGGCAGATGCTTTGAGTAGGGTGTTTATGGGTGGCCTAGCTCATGTTGATAGTGGTGATAAGGAGATGGCTAGGGAGGTGCATCAATTGGCTAGATTGGGAGTTAGGTTGGAAGAGGTTGGTGATGATGGTGTTGTTGTTGTTGATGGGTCTAAGTCTTCATTGGTTGATGAGGTCATAGCAAAACAATATATTGACTCCTCCTTTCTTGAATTGAAGGCCTTGGTGAAAGAGGGTAAAGTAGAGATTTTCTCCCAAGTGGGAGATGGTGCCCTTAGGTACCAAGGTAGGTTGTGAGTGTCTTGTGTTTGATGGTTTGAGCGAGAAAATCCTTGATGAGGCCCAGAATTTTTCTTATTCTAGCCACCTTGGGTCCACCAAAATGTATAGATATTTGAGGGAGGTGTACTGGTGGGGAGGCATGAAGAGGGACATTGCCAAATTTCTTTTTGGTTGCCATATTTGTCAACAAGTCAAAGCCAAAATCAAAGGCCGGGCGGCCTGACTCAAGACATAGAGATTACCACTTGGAAGTGAGAGGTGATTAATATGGATTTTGTGGTTGGGTTGCCCAAGACTAGAAAAGGTTTTGATTCCATTTGGGTTTTGGTTGATAGGATGACGAAATCGGCTCGCTTTCTACCGGTTAAGACCACATATGTGGCTAAAGAGTATGCAAGGTTGTACATCTATGAGTTAGTGAGGTTACATGGGATTCCTTTTTCCATCATATCGGATCGTGGTGAATAATTCACTTCACACTTTTGGAGGTCTTTTCAAAGGGGTCTTGGTAAAAAACATCACCTTAGTACGACCTTTCACCCTCAAATGGATGGCCACACCGAAAGGACAATTCAAACCCTTGAAGATATGCGGGCATGTATAAGAGTTGAGTGGTATTTGAGATGACCATCTTCATTTGATTGAGTTTGCCTACAACAATAGCTATCACTCTAGCATCGATATGACCCCTTTTGAGGCTCTTTATGGAAGACATTATAGATCACTGGTTGGTTGGTTTGAGGTTGGAGAGTTGGCTTTATTGGAACCAGATCTGGTTATGAAGGCTCTTGGGAAGGTTAGGATGATTAGGGAGAGACTGAAGACAACCCAAAGTTGTCAAAAATCCTATGCCGATGTGAGAAGAAGAGACATTGAATTCAAAGTGAGTGATTGGGTTTATTTGAAAGTTTCTCCAATGAAAGGTGTGGTCTATTATGGTAAAAAGGGGATGTTGAGTCCTAGATATATTGGTCCTTACAAGGTCTTGAAGAGGGTTGCTAGGTAGCTTATGAATTGAAGTTGCCTAGTGAAATGAATTTAGTTCATCCGGTGTTCCATGTCTCTATGTTGAGAAAATATGTTGGTGATCCTAATGCTATTGTGCCTCTTTATGTGGTGGGTGTTTTTGAGGATAACTTGACTTATGATGAGGTTTGGGTTCAGATTTTTGATAGGCAAGTGAAGAGATTGAGAAACAAGGAGGTGGCATCCATTAAGGTCCTTTGGAGGAACCAACAAATCGAAAGTGCTACTTGGGAGGCCGAAGCAGACATGCAGAAATGGTATCCTTATCTCTTCTACTCCACTCAAGCGTAACGTACTAATTCTAAGCCCCCTATGTGATTTCAATTCTTATATTTCGGCCCCTATGTTATTCATATGCATTCATGTTTAAGTTGACAAATCTATGATGATTTTTATACTTATGTTGAGGTTTTGAAAATGGTATTTGAATGTAATGTCGCATTCTTGTTGGGGATGATTTGTTCATGATTAATCTTTTACATTTGGGGACGAATGTTCCCAAGGTGGAGATATTGAAACGACCCCAAAAAGTTCCCAAAAATGTGCCTCAAAATGCCAACAATTTTAAATTCAATATATCTCAAAATTCGTGTGTGATATCAAAAATCCTACTTCATATTCTTGTTCAGGGAATCAAAATTAAGGGAAAATAGATCTAACCCTGATTTAAGAACAAATGAATAGCAATTTTAATTTTCATAATTTTCGTATCCAGAATCGATCCTTGACAGCACCGCGATGTGCAGCTATTGCGGATATGTGTTAATTTGACCTCCGCGATAGGTTTGCATCTTGGACTAGACGCGGACCTGTGTAAACATGCAACTGTCGAGGACATGTGTTAATTTGACCTCCGCAACAGGTTCGCATTACGGAACAAACGTGAATGCGAACCTGTCACGACCTGTGTATTTTGTTGCCAGTGATTTCTATCTCTTTCTAAGGCTTTTGGCTCTTGGTCCTAAGTGTTCCCAACAGTGTCTTTACCAATACTTAGCCTTATTTCACCCTCATGTCATCCTAAACATTCCCCAATACTCACTAAAACACTTAGCCATATTTTCACTTTCAAATTGAAGTCTCAAATCCTCATCCTAATCTAAGGTTTTCCTTTAAGGTTCTTCTTCAAGCTTCAAGTCTCCATCTCCAATATTCACCAAGTTCATCTCCGAGCTGAGGTATGTGGCCTTTTTTTTTTACTCAAATTGCATTATTTAAAAATGGGTCTTCGTTATTATGAAATTCAATGCACACTATGGTAAAGCTATGTGAAAATGTGACTGTTTTGCTATGTTTTGAGCTATAAATCTTTAATCTATTGCAAGATTTGTGGAGGGATTTTGATGTATGTTGCTTGAAGGTGTTGCAAGATGCTGAATGATGGTTTTACAATAGATTTTCTTGCATTATTTCATCTCTATATTTCATGGTTTTATACTAGCATTACACACCCTCTAATTGTTTGATAAAATATCCGAATGTGGTTTCTTGAGGAGTTGGAGGTCCAAAACATGAGATATGATATGAATGATATGATGATAAAATGAGCTTATGCATATGATATAATCCATATAAAGTGGTTCATTAGACCATGCTCGATCCAGGTAACATAGTTGAGGGGTGAATTTGTTAAACACCAGGGTGGTCGATGATATTGCCCCTAACCTAGATGAGGGGTTTGTACCTCACACACCAGGGTGATGGGTGCGATCATCACTAACCTAGATGAGGGGTTTGTACACCGCGGTGATGGGTGCGATCATCACTAACCTAGATGAGGGGTTTGTACCTCATACACTAAGGTGATGGGTGAAATCATCACTAACCTATCAAGGGGTTTGTACTTTGGAAATATAGCTTGGTCTCTTCTACATATATGATATCCTATATGAGCATGAGTTACTTAAGCATGTTTTACTTATGCATTGATCATATATTTCCATATTGATATATTATGACTATTACCTATTGTATACATTTTGAATAAGGTGCCATCTCTTGTTGCATTGCATCCTACATACTTCATACATTCAAACATACTAACACATACTTTTGCCTACATAATATCACCATGTAGGAACCAGTGCTAGTTGATCATCCTCCTCTACATGGCTAGATCGATACTACTCAAGCTTGTGGTGAGTCCTCCACTTAAGGGACGTTAGTCTATGTTGCTCTTATTATGTATTGAGACATTCTTCTTTATTGTCTATTTTTACTATGAGGGTGAGCCCGATTGCTTTGTCTTGGCCCCTACTCTTATCTATGTATTAGAGGTGTTTCTTGACATGTTATGTATCTAAGCTAAGAGCCTTGACTCTATTGTTCTTGATATCTATGATATGAAAGTGCTTTCCCTTAGCCCCGGTTGTCCCACTTTATTGTCTCTTGATGCTTTTTTTTATTGCTTCCGTGACAAACGATGTGTAATAATATTCTAAGAAGCTTGCTTGGCGTCTCTTCGGGTTCCCCTTGCGCTGTGTCACGCCTAAGCCCCAGGATTTGGTCATGACAGAACCTTGAAATCCGGATGAGTTTTGAGACTTGAATTTAGGAGATAAAATATTGGCTAAGTGTTTGAGTAAGCATTTGGGAATGTCTTGAATGATATGAGGGTGAAATAATGCTAAGTATATGTATTTGCATGCATGGGAAGGATTAGGCTCAAGACACAAAAGTATTGGACAGAGATAGAAAACTATCCACAAAAATGAATTGAGGTGCGCCCTTGACGCGACGCGCTAGGGGCACGAAAACCTCACTGGAAATCGATTTTTGTGATTTTCAAATTTTGATATGGTTTCTCTTAAATCAGGGTTAGAGCCATCTTCCACTCAATTTGATCTCCTGAACAATAATATGAAGTCGGATTTTTAATATCATGCATGGATATTGAGATATATGGAAATGACAATTCTGGGCACTTTTAAGGCACATTTTCGAGCACTTTTGAGGCACATTTTTGGGCACTTTTTGGGGTCATTTAAAAAATGCAATGAAAAACCACCCATCAATACTTAGTAGCACCCTCAAGTAATACACATCAAAACCCTTCATCATGTCCCACAATGGATCAATGATTCATAGCTCAAAACATGCTAAAACATTCACAATTTCATGAAACCCCAACATGATTTATAGTCAAATTCATAATAAGGAAGACCAATAAGTAATTCAACTTAGAATCATGCAATTTACGTAAAAATGGAGCTTGGGCACCATGGGTGAAAGGACCCAATGGTTGAAACCCATCTATCTTGACTTTGGAGAATTTCTTGATGAAGATTGGAATGGAGACTTGAAGCTTGGATGAATTCCTTAAGATCTAGATGAGATTTTGACACTTGAATTTTGAGAGAAATATTAGTCTAAGGGTTTGAGAGAGTATCGAGGAATTACTTGTATGATATCAAGGTGAAATATGACTAAGTATAGGTGTTTTCATGCATAGGAAGACTAGTCCCAAGACCCAAAAGCCTTAGATCGAGATAAAAATAACTGGGCAAAAACAACAGTAGTCCACGATGGAGGCGCGTCGCGGTACCATCACGGACAAACACTAGATAAGCAAAATTATGGATTTTCACTTTTTTATAAGGTTGATCTAATATTGGGGTTAGACCCATTTCCTATTCAATTTTGCTCATATTCTGTTAGACCCATTTCCTATTCAATTTTGCTCAGTTCAAGAATATGAACTCGAATTTTTAATATCACGTACGGATTTTGAGATATATGGAAATTACGATTACGGACACTTCTGAGGCACATTTTCGGGTACTTTTTTGGGTCATTTCAGTATCTTCCATTGAGAACATTCATCCCTGAATGTCAAAGAAAGGAATATGCGAGACCTAAATATGACAATTTCAGCCTATATAAGAATGTAACAATGCTCTTAAACATCATTTAAAAATTCTTGGCATAAGTGTAAATCATTATGAACTTGTCAATTTAAACATGAATTTATGCAATGACATGAGGACTAAATTTAATACTTGAGACCATACGGAGGACTTAGAACTAGTCCCTTAGGCTTAAGTAGAATGGAAGAGATAAGGATATCACTTTTGCATGTCTGTTTCGGCCTTCCATGTAGCACTTTCAACTTGTTAATTCCTCCAAAGGACCTTAACGGAAGCCACATCCTTGTTCCTCAACTTCTTCACTTGTCCATCCAAAATCTGAACTAGAATCTCTTCATAAGTTAAGTTGTCTTCAACAACACTCATAATATCAAGAGGCACAATATTATTAGGGTCTCCCATACATTTCCTCAACATGGATACATGAAAGACATGATGAACCAAATCTATTTCACAAGGCAATTCCACCTCGTAAGCTGCCTTACCAATCCTCCTCATTACCCTATGAGGACCCATATATCTTGGACTAAACTTCCCTTCTTACCAAAATGAACCACACCCTTCATGGGTGACACCTTCAAATAGACCCAATCACCAACTTTGAATTCAAGATCTCTTCTCTTCACATCGGTATAGGACCTTTGACGACTTTGAGCCATCTTTAACCTTTCTCTAATTATCCTAACCTTCTCAAGAGCATCCATAACCAGATCAGGACCCAAAAAAGCCACCTCTCCAACTTCAAATCACCCAACTGGTGACCTACAATGCCTACTTTAGAGGGCCTCAAAAGGAGAAATACCAATGCTAGTATCATAGCTATTGTTATAAACAAACTCAATCAATGGAAGATGATCATCCCAACTACCCTTAAACTCCAATACAAAAGCCCTAAGCATATCCTCAAGTGTTTGAATAGTTCTTTCGTCTTAGCCATCCGTTTGAGGGTGAAATGTTGTACTAAGTTTAACTCTTGTACCAAGACCCCTTTGAAAGGACCTCTAAAAATGTGAAGTAAATTAAGCACCATGATCTGATATACCACGATCTGGTATAATGGACAAAGGAACCCCATGCAACCACACCAAGTCATGAATGTACAACCTAGTATAATCTTCAGCCCTATATGTGGTCTTAACCGGTAGAAAGTGAGCTGATTTCGTCATTCTATCAACCAAAACACAAATGGAATTAAAAACCTTTCTAGTCTTAGGTAACCCAACCACAAAATCCATATTAAACTCTTCCCACCACCAAGTAGGAATCTCTATGTCTTGGGTTAGCCACCCTGCCTTTGGTGCTCGACTTTGACTTTTCAGCAACTATGACAACCGGATACAGATTTTGCAATGTCCCTCTTCATACCTCCCCACCGACACACCTCTCTCAAATCTCTATACATCTTTGCAGAACCGGGGTGAATAGAATAGGAAGAACCATGACCCTCATCAAGAATCTTTTCTCTCAATCCATCAGCACAAGGCACACATAACCTACCTTGGTATCTAAGGACATCATCTCTCCCTTGGGAGAAAATCTCTACCACATCACCTTTTACCAACGCCATCAATTCTGACAAAGTGGGGTCCAGATCTTGCTTAGCTTTCACCTCCTCAACTAATGAAGATTTAGAGCCATCAACTACCAAACAACCCTATTATCCACCTCTTCCAACCAAACCCCCAATCTAGCCAACCGATGGACCTCCCTAGTCATCCCTTTGCCACCATCGTCAACATGAGATAGGCTATCACCACCATTAGTAAACATATCAACATGCACCCCATACAAATAGTAATGCCAAATTTTCAAAGTAAAGACTACAGACAGCCAATTAAAGATCATGAGTAGGATAATTCTTTTTATACACTTTGAGTTGTTTAGAAGCATAGGCTATCACGTTACCATTTTGCATCAATACACCACCCAAACCAACCATTGAAGCATCATAATACACAACAAAGCCTTCTGGTACTGACAATATTAGAGCGGACAGAAGCTTATCTTTCAATGTTTGGAAACTCTTTTCACGCTCATCGGTCCACACAAATTTTGGCTTTCTTTTGAGTCAACTTTGTCATAGGAGAATCAATAAAAGAGAACCCATTCACAAACCTCCAATAGTAACTTGCTAAGCCTAAGAGGCTCCTAATATCCGATAGGATCAATGGTCTGGGACAATTTCTAATTACATCCTTCTTTTTAGGATCCATATTAATACCATCCCCCGATACCACATGACCTAGAAAGGCAACCTCTTTTAACCAAAATTCACATTTTCATACTTGGCATACAACTTCTCTTCCCTCAATATTTGTAGCACTACCTTCAAATGACCCATATGCTCCTCCTCACTATGTGAATAGATCAAAATATCATCAATGAAGACCACAACAAATGAATTAAGGTTGGGTTTAAAGACCCTATTCATAAGATCCATGAAGATAGCTTGTACATTGGTCAACCCAAAAGGCATCACTACAAATTCATAATGCCCATATCTAATCCAGAAGGCTATCTTAGGAATATTACACTCCCTCACCTTCACTTGATAGTACCCGGACTGATGATCAATGTTAGAGAAGTGACTAGTCCCTTGCAATTGGTCAAACAAATCATCAATCCTTGGAAGAGGATACTTATTTTTTATGGTGTCCCTATTGAGTTGCCAGTAGTCAATACACATTCTAAGGGACCCATCCTTCTTCTTCACAAACAACATCGGTGCACCCCAAGTTGATTGGCTAGGCCTATGAAAACCCTTCTCCAATAAATCCCTCAATTGCTCCTTCAACTCCTTTAACTCCACCGAGGCAATACAATAAGGGGGAATACAAATGGGTTAAGTATAGGGAAGGATGTTTATACAAAAATCTATTTTCCTTTCGGGAGAGACACTAGGAAGGTCTTTAGGGAAGATATCTAGGAATTCATTTACCACCGGATCTGACTCAATAACTAGGGACTTGGACTCCACATCCCTAACCCTCGCAAGATGATAAAGACACCCCTTAGAGATAAACTTATGGGCTTCAATGCAAGAGATGAATCTACCCTTGATTACCACATCATGACTCTCCCTCTCAAGAATGGGTTCATTTGGAAATTGAAATTTCACCGTACAAGTTCTATAGTTAATAGAGGCATAGTTTGCATGCAACTAATCCATCCCAAGAATAATGTTAAAATCTAACATGTCCAACTCAACAAAGTCACATGGAAACTATTTATACAAAATGCAAACGGGGCAATTTTTATAGACTCTACTAGGAAAAATAGATGCACCAATGGGAGTAAACACCTGACGTTTGTCCCGAGACATAGTAAAATCCAATATGGCTCACCCAACAATTTGGGTTAAATATGAAAATTTTTGGCAACAAAAGGGGTAATAAAAGAATGAGTGGCACCCGAATCAATCAATACAAATGCATTAAAATCAAGGACTTCTAACATATCAATGATGACATCGAGAACATCATCAACCCCTTGGCTCCCTTGGAGTGCAAAAAATCGATTGTGCCTTGTGGGACCACCTTGTTGACCACCCCTCTCCAAAGGAATCGCATTAGCACCCCCACCCTGAGGATGAGCATCCTTACCCTTGTCATGTTACGAGGGCAATAAACCACCTTATGCCCTACCTACCCATAACCATAACAAGCATTGGTATCCCTCGAGCATGGGCCTCTATGACCCCTACCACATTTTGGACACATATCATTAGGACCCACACCACCATTGCCTTGGGCCTTTGGGATGTCATTGGCAAACCCCCTATTAGAAGCATGAGATGACCCTTGGCCTTGATGAAATCGGCCACCTTTATGGCTTTGGAACTTTCCCTTAAAATAGGCCCTCTTAGCCTCATTACCCCTTTTCTTCCTCAATTTGTCCCCCTCCAATTGCTCGACATAGGTCATCAAGCGGGACAAATCCATGTCACCAATCAACATAGCAGCCCGACACTCTTCATTCACTAAATCAGACACACCCATCACAAACATGTTCATTCTAGACCTTGGGTCGGCAACCAAGTAAGGAGCATATTTAGAGAGCTGGTTGAACTTGATGGCATAATCCTTCACCCTCATTGCTTCTTGTCTCAAATTCATGAACTCCATCATTTTGTCCTCTCTAAGCTCAAGAGGGAAGAGCCGATTAAGAAAATCCACCTGAAACTCCTCCCACAGAACCATATTGTTCTTCCCCTCCTCCTCCTTCCATTGAGTAAAATATATTTGTGCCCCCTTGGTTTGGTTAGCCGCCAACTTTGCCTTTTCTCTGACTGCACCACCCATCTTAGCCAAAACCTTGTAAACCTCATCAATGAACTCTTGAGGGTCCTCGTCCATATTTGACCTATCGAATTTCGATGGATTCATCCTCATGAATTCTCTCACCTTAGATCCGAGGGTAGGAGCATGAGGGGCTTGGGCCCCTTGATTGACTTGATTGGCCATAGCTTGAGCAAGAAATGTGAGATCATCCCGGAGCTCACCACGAGCTGATTGTTCCTTGGGAGTATGGGCACTTCTTCCTATTGTGTTAGTCTAGCATAGCAAAGAACAATCGTTAGGGGGAAGACCCAGAACATGAAGAAGTGAAACATTTCCTAAAACGTCTCATAACTAATTTCTCATAGTTGTGGCGCATAACACAACCATGAACAAGACTCGTGTTGGGTGCCGAGGACCATTAACAACCTAGTACTTTGATAGCAACTTTGTCATGACCCAATCCGAGGGTCCAGATATGACACGATGAATGAGGAACCCAAAGTAATCCCAAACAAGCCTGTTAACATTTCATTACACATCCTTGGTCATGAAACATTAAACAACAAAAAAAGATAGTAAAAAAATGTTCTAACATAATAAGCCCAATATATTATTGCATTAATGCATTATAAGGTTCTAACAACACCTCTAATACATAGATAAGAGTAGGGGCAAGACAAGCAACCAGGCTAACCTCATAGTCATAAGTATATAATCAAGAAAAGAGTATCTTAATACATATGTAAGGTCAAAGTTATTATCCCCAGAATTTAGGACTCACCAACTAGTTTTAAGTAGAAGTACTGGCCACGCGGAGGAGAATGATCAATCAGTGCTCTAGTACCTACATGGTGATATCATGTAGGCATAGAGTATGCATTAGTTCATTTGAATGTACTAAGTATGTAGGATACAATGCAACAAGAGATAAGCAACATAATCGAAATACATAAGCATATGCAATGAGTATCATATAGCAATACGACATGCGTGGATGATACTTAGAGTAAATCATGCTTACATAGAACATAATACATGTGTAATGAGAGACCACCAATATAGAATATCCAAGGACTGCCACCTCTTTGGAGATGCGGATGAGGTACAAACCCCTTAATATGGTTGATGAGGTACAAACCCCCAACATGGTTGCATGGGCCTACTACCTCCCGAGTGAGGCGATCGAGGTACAAACTCCTCAATATGTTTACTGGAGTACCAACTCCCCAATCGTAGTTGCACGGGCTTTCCACCTCCCCAGCGAGGCGAGATCGAGGTACAAACCCCTCAATATGATTACCCAGGCCTATAACCCCCCGAATGAGGCATAGTCAATTCCCAACACTATATAGAAAATATCATATATGTACATTCCTTTCATCATCATAAAGTCATTCAACTCATAAGATATGCATTAGACCTTCAACATCTCAAGAATTCATAACCGGACATTTTATCAAATACTTGGCGGGTGTATAGTGCTAGTGTAAGACTATGCAATTTAAGAGTGATATCATGTAGTAAATTGCAATGTAAAACTATCCATCAATACTTAGTAACACCCTCAAGTAATACACATCAAAATGCTTCATTAAATCCTACAATGGATCAAAGATTCATAGCTCAAAACATGCTAAAAAAGTCACAATTTTATGAAACCCCAAGATAGTTCATAGTCAAATCCATAAAGGAAGACCTATAAGTAAATCAACTTAATCATGCAATTTAGGTAAAAGGGGAGCTTGGGCACCATGGGTAAAATGGCCCAATGGTTGAAGCCCACATATCTTGACTTTGGAGAATTCCTTGATGGAGATTGGAATGGGGACTTGAAGTTTGGATGAATTTCTTAAGATTCGAAAGAGATTTGACACTTGAATTTTGAGAGAAATATTAGTCTAAGGGTTTGACAGAGTATCGGGGAGTGTCTTGTATGATATGAAGGTGAAATATGGATAAGTATAGGTATTTTCACGGATAGGAAGACTTAGCCCCAAAGCCCAAAAGCCTTGAACCAAGATAAAATAACTGGACAAAAATAACACTAGTTCGCAATAGAGGCATGTCGCAGTACAATCGCGACCAAACACTGGATAAGCAAAATTATGGATTTTTGAATTTTGATATGGTTTCTTTAAAATTGGGGTTAGATACATTTCCCACTCAATTTTGTCCACTGATAAAGAATATAAAGTCGAGTTTTTGATATCATGCACTAATTTTGAGATATGTGGAAATTACCATTCCGGGCACTTTTGAGACACATTTTCAGCCACTTTTTGTGGTCGTTTCATTTGCATACTCACCTTGATTTTTGAATGTACCTTTTTATGTTTTTCTGATTTATAGCCAAGGAAGAACATAAGTTCTCCAATAAGGCTCATCTCAAATTCTTCTTTCATGAGGTTTGCAAAGTTCTCGCACAAAGAGTAGTAAGAACTGATAAAAATAACATAATTCACATAAATTTGAATAGTGAGAAGATTTGAATTATATTTTTGAGTAAAAAAAGTAGTATAAAGTACTAATTTCTCCTGACACATTACTAATTCTCCTGATAATTCTTATGTATATGAATGCGAATCTATTTCTTCATTGAAAATTATTGCTAGGAAGAAAAGTATGATGTCGTTCATACCAAGCCTTAGGAATTTGTTTTAATATGTTACGAACTTTAAAGAGTTTGAAAACATAATTTGGACATGATAAATTTCAAAACCAAGAGGTTATTTGGCAAAAACATTTTCTTTTACAAAGTTATTTAAAAAAGCACATTAACATCCATTTGAAATGATTTAAACTAATTAAAAGATGTATAAGCGAGCAAAATTTAAATAGATTCTCACCTTGACATGAAAATGAATGTTTCATTGTAATCTACCCCTTCTTATTATGAGTATCATTGGGCAACCAGTCTCAATTTATTTCTGATTACTTTTGTTTTATTTTCAACTTATTTTGAAACACCAATTTTTTTCTAATTATTGAGCTGTCTTCTGTCCTTTTGATTAGTACTCACACTTGATTTCTTTGCCTTGATTGTAGTAGTCCTTTCTTGATTTGCTGCCTATTTTATGGTCCTTATTGTCATGCCCTTTATGACTTGTGTAACTTCAACTTTTGTGGATCTCCTTTCTTTTTGATTGTAGATGTTCTTCCATTGTTGAGTTATCATATCTTGTACTTCTATGATGAAACTCATTGTTCAAAGTGTATTAGTTAGTGCAATTCCCTTATTTAGCAGACTGAAATAGCTATAGTCTTTGGTGCGTACAATAATTACAACATGTAGAACTATTCAAGGTGTCTAATACTCCTCTCCATTTTTCATTTTGGGCTAATTATGTGTAATCTGATAACTATATATCTAACACTATCCTCCTAATTGCTTCTATTTTCTTAAAGTTTTCTTGCATTTTTCTCATTGCATGTAAGGTAGATAGCAACTACAAATGCAATACCAAGGAAAGTATAAATAGATTGTTTGCTTATTGTCTTCAAAGCTAACCATCTTGTAACACCCTACATGTTGAAAAGCTAGAAAAATGAGAAAGTTGTAGGATTTTGAACTAATTTGGTCCTACAAGATAATTTATGGCTCGTGAATTAGACCACAAGAAATAGAAAGGTCTCATGGATTGGAGTCCAGAAAATTGGAAATTTTTGAGTCACTAGAAATCACTTCACGAAGAAGAGGATAGGTCATGAATAGAATCACGTCTCGTGAATTGAGTCATGGGTAGGACCCTGAGAATGAAAATTTTCTAAGTTTCGAGGTCACTCAATGAAGGGTTATTACAACCCATAAAAGGAAATACAGATGCAAATTTTAGTAGCTAAATTTTTGTGATACAAATTCATTGAAGGCCAACCACGACCCATGAAAGTGCTTACGAGCCATGAAAAGGGTTCCATGAATAGGTCTGATAGTTTTCAAATGAAGGACCTTTTGGTCATCTCTAATTATTTAACTCATAAACCATATCATTTTGGACCTTCTAACTAACTTAACCCACCTGTTTCCTATAAATCCTATTCCTATTTCATTCTTACTCATTCATTCTCAAAACCTCTCCCAAAGTTTTAAAAATTCTCTCTACAAGGATTTTCTACATTGAAGCTATAGTTTGAATGTTTGGGTAAAGGATTTTCAGAATTTCTTCTTCAAATTTAAGGATTCCCACTTGAGGTATGTAGAGCTTCATTCATGGAATAGATTCATCCATGAAGCCAACTCAATTCTCCTTTTTTCTCAAAGTTTAAGCATGAAATTCTATGGGTTTTCACAAATTGATTCCAAATGGTTGGATTATGATTATTACATGGATATCTTACCCTTTTAAGCATGAGTTTTTGAAGAATTACACAATTTCTATGATTTTCAAGTTAATGAAGGTGATTTCAAGTATGTGATGATTAAGGCTTGTTGAATTGATGTGTGCTCCTTCACTAATGATTTAAATTAGTTTCAATTGCATGATTCCTCCATGATTTTCATCTAGTTTCATGATTTTAAGTCAATTTCTCATGAACCCACACATGACCCTAGTTTTCTTATGACAAGCTATGAGTTTTATGAATCACCATTCTAAGTAGATTAAATATGTTTAATAATGATGAAAATGATGTTATGATGACGATGATGGTATGATGATGAGGGTGACTTGAGACCCTAATGTTTACATAATGATAAGAAGATGGAAAGTATACCTACACTATATGAAAGTTATATAGATGGAATATTCCTATGATATGAGATGTTTCATGAAGCTATGATGCCTATTTTACAAGGTATCAGAATATGATTTTGATAAAGTATGAACTATATTAAAAGTTATGTATATGCATGATTATATATTTCGTGGGATATGACTTAGCACCAAATGAGCTTATGTAAAGGGAGACTATCTCCAAGGGTCCTTTATAAATTCTCATGTCTCATAACTACGTGCCACTGTAGGTTGATGATTATGTGCCTATAAGGCTGCTATCAGGTCTAATTAGCATTATGTTCATGTAATACTCCCGTTGCTAGGATAGAGCCTAAAGGGTGGGATCTTTTATGTCTGTGATTCTCACTGTGCTAGGATAGAGCCTATAAGATGAGGGTCGAATCTACCTTGGCAAAGCAGACTCCTCGTTTGCTTGGTTAGAGGGAACATCAGGATTTTATGTTATAGTATGCATGGTCGTATTGTCAGTTATGATCTTATTTCCACATATATATGCTAGGGTTATGAAATAAGTTGATGATGCTTCTTCTCATGATTTTAAATATGCATTGATCATTCATACTGTATCCTTATTCTATCGGCTATGATTATGCATATTGATATTACGTTACGATATTTCTTGATGCATGGCGTACCTACATACTTAGTACATATCATGTACTAACACATACTTCTTTGACTATATGATATAAATATGTAGGGATAGACAACTGATCATACATGTATTTATACACCTAATAGCCAATTTTATCCATGTTTATAGCTTAGTTTGAGGATAAATTTATAGGGTCTAGATGGTCTTTCTTGTGATTTCATTATTTCCAACTAATCCTTGATCGAGAGCACTTTTGGTTGTATTTTGCAAGATTTTAAATAGGTATAGAGGTCTAAGTTCACGACTGTAAAGCACTAGAGAATACAACCAGGAAAATATAGCAAGGAAAATTCAAAATGCACTGCAAAGGATTATCTCTATGTTGTAGAGGCATTTGATAACAGTGTAAAGTTGAGCGAAGCAACAAAAGTGCAAAATACTCATAGGCGAAATCAGTTTGCATCGTGGATTGGGTTGATGGAAGAACAATTTTTGCCAAATAGCTGGACTTGCACAAATAAAAATAGAGGGAACTAGTCTGTGTTGCAGACTTTGAGTTTAGTATATTAAATTTTAAAAATGAGATATTTAGGTTTACACCTTATTTTTAGACAGTATTTTTCCATCTTTAGCTGGGACAAAGAGGAAGGATAAAGAACATCTCCTTAGGCTTAATCTTTAAACTTTTCCTCTTCGAATTATTTATCGGATGTTTCCTGACCTAATTTGGTTTTGATACGAACAATGCACAACTAATTTCCCATATTTTGGTATTGTAGTCATAAAATTATGTTCTAGACTCTTTCTTCTATGAATTATGAATAGGTTTTGATTAATTACTCATGTATTTCAATCATCTACATTTTATTGCCTAGCCAACTATAAAATATATTTGTTATCTACCTTGGATTCGAAAGATACTGAGGGGATAGAACACAAGGTATAGGGTGCATGTTTACTCTAGGGTTCTAGGATGATTTGTATATGGAAGACCCGTGACACATACTCATATAACTTGCTTGGTTAACAAACCAGGATGATAGCTTTGATGCATTTTAATTGGTTCATGCCTAACCCTGCTTAATGATGTAGTTAGGCAATTAATGAGAATAGGCAATTAGAGGCAGTTTGACCATGATTGTAAATTAAACTCTGTAATTAGTAATTAAGAAATCCATTGATGATAAAAAAGATTGAGGATAAAACATATGTCAAAAATGGTTGCAGTCCTAAAAGTTTTCTTAATTTTTTAAGTCAGTGGATAATTCGATTATTTTCTAGTTAGTTTTATTTCAGTAATTTAGTAGAAACTAATACATCATTTTCTCTCTCACACAACACACACTATTGATTGAGTCTTCTGGAAATATGTTAAAGCTAAATTAAAGTCCTTAGGTTCTTTATCCCAGCTCTCTCAGAGCTGGATTCGAAAGATACTGAGGGGATAGAACACAAGGTATAGGGTTCATGTTTATTCTATGGTTCTAGGATGATTGGTATATGGGAGACCCATGACACATACTCATATACCTTGCTTGGTTAACAAAATAGGATGATAGCTTTAACGCATTTTAATTGGTTCATGCCTAACCCTGCTTAATGATGTAGTTCGGCAATTAATGAGAATAGGAAATTAGAGGCAGAAAGACCATGATTGTAAATTAAACTCTGTAATTAGTAATTAGGAAACCCATTGATGATAAAAATGATTGAGGATAGAACATGTGTCATAAATGGTTGCAATCCTAGAAGTTTTCTTAATTTTGTAAGTCAATGGATAATTCGATTATTTGCTAGTTAGTTTTATTTCAGTAAGTTAGTAGAAACTAATACACCATTTTCTCTCTCACACAACACACACTATTGATTGAGTCTTCTGAAAATATGTTAAAGCTGAATTAAAGTCTTTAGGTTCTTTATCTCAGCTCTCTCAGAGCTACTATATTACTTGACTAGACTATGTACACTTGCGTGTACTTGGGAAGCAACAACGACGAGCCTATTCCTTCATTTTGTGACTAGTGTTGGATCTAGCTTTGAAGACTTGTTGGTGAATTCCCTTGCTTCGGGAAAATCCTTTTTATATGATGCTTATCTATGTTGAGACTTTATGATTTTATTGTTATTCTATCTTAAGAATGATTTAGTAGCATGTTCTAGTGTCTGCCAAGAGCCTATGATGTAGATGTATGTATTGGACTCAGATGTTGTAAATCCCCTAAGGGATGCTATGACTCGATATTGACATGTTTCTCTTGCCGATCCTCATATGTTTTCCTTACTTTACTTTATGTATGCTTATCATATGATCAAGAGGCTTAGAAAGGGTGCTTTCAAGTGTCACATTTGCTGTGTCATGGCTAGGCCCTAGGTTTGGGTCGTGACAAACTTAGTATCAAAGCATATGCTTTGAAAGCATTCTAGGGAGTCCAATAGGCTGCATCTAGTAGAGTCTTATTTATATGTGAGAGGCTCACTATATCCTAAGTGAGAAGCTATGAGACATTTAGAAACTCTTCACTTCTTTTGTGACCTATGTCGCACCTTCAAGACTCTAATTCCCTAATGCTTGTCCTTTTACATTTTCAGAAAATAGCTCCATGATATGATCTATTACCTAGGGGAGTTAATGCTAATAAAGATCAAGTTCCTTTGGCTCCTTAA
Organism: Solanum clarkiae; assembly: GCA_011800125.2. Classification (NCBI taxonomy): domain Eukaryota; kingdom Viridiplantae; phylum Streptophyta; class Magnoliopsida; order Solanales; family Solanaceae; genus Solanum; species Solanum clarkiae. The sequence goes on along the minus strand of JAABOM020111435.1, from coordinate 24,915 downwards.
GTTTTGAAGTCCTCAAGTGGATCAAGTTAACGATGATGAGTTTAGGTACGCTATTACTATGATGTCTCAACTTGTTGCTTCTCCAAAGACTCCTAATCTAGCTTCGAGGATAAGAGATTTTGCTAGAATAAATCCCCTAAAGTTCCGTGATTCTAGGTAGATGAGGATCCACAAGGGTTCATTGATTAGGTTTATAAGGTTGTGGAGATCATAGGGGTATCTTTTGAGGAGAAGGACAAATTAGAAGCGCATTAACTTAGGGAGTTGCTCAAGTTTGGTTCATATAATGAAGGTTCGAAAGAGTTGAAGAAGGGTTTATTGATTGGGAGATGTTTAAGGCTAATGTCCCTGATTGTTTTTCCCACTTGAAATATGGGAAGCTAAAGTGATAGAGTTCATGAATTTGAGACACAAGGTGGCATGAGTGTGAGAGAATATGCCCTCAAGTTCACAAAGTTGTCTAAGTATGCTCCTTCTTTGGTGGCCATTTCTAAGGACCGCATGAACAAGTTAACCTTGGTATGTTTGACTTGGTGAAGGTGGAGCTTAAAGCCACAAAGCATATAAAGAAGACAGATATTTCTAGGCTCATATTATATGCTGGGTAAGTAGAAGGTGAGAAACTTCAAAAGATGACGACGAGGGAGTGAAAAAAGGCTGGTTTTGATGGTGAATTTTCTCATGCTAAGTCCGGCGGTGGCTACTTCCGACAAGGAAAAGGGTCATCTAAAAAGTGTTTCTCAAAGGATTGACAAAGATAGGGTGCCTAAATCTAAGGCTCAAGGTAATATGATGAAGGGGGGGTATGCTATTCCTCCTAGGTGTTCCAAGTGTGGAAGGAACCATGTCGGTGATAACTTGAGAGGAACAAGGGCTCGCTTTAGTTATGGAAAGATAGGACTCAAAATTTTGAGTGTCCTATTGTGACAAACAAAGGTGAAGTGGTGCGTCCATAATGTCACATGATTCAAAGGAGGGAAAGTGAAACAAGGTGCCCACTCTTAAGGAGGTGGTCCATATGGTAACTGATTGTATGCTTTGCATGCTAGGCAAGAGGTTGAGGAGTCTCCCAATATGGTTACCGATATGTTAAGAGTCTTTAATCATGATATGTATGCCTTGCTTAAGCCTAGTGCTAATATGTTTTTTTGTTTCTCCTTACCTTGACATAAAGTTTGATGTGTCTCCAGAAGACATATTAGAGCCTTATTCGGTTCATACTCCCATTGGTAAGTCAATCCTAGCCAAGAAAGTCTATAGAAATTTTCTTGTGTTGGTCTTGCATAAAGTCTTTCCATGTGATCTTGTTGAACTTGATACAATTGATTTTGATGTGATTCTTGGTATGGATTGGTTGCACGCATCTTATACTTCAATTGATTGTTGAACCAATAAAGTCACATTCCAAGTTGCGAATGATCCCATTCTTGAGTGGAAAGGAACAAATTCGGTGTAGAAGGGCATGTTTGTATCTTATGTAAAGGATAAGAAAATTATTTTCAAAGGTTGTATATATCATATTGTCCGAGTCATGGATGTTGAGTCCAAAGTTCTTACTCTTGATTCGATCCTTAAAGTTAATGAGTTAGTTCGTTTCTTTCCCAGTGAATTGCCTTACATTCTTTAGATAAGAAAAATTAATTTTTGTATATATCTTTTTTCCCAATACTGAACCTATTTCTATACCTCCTTATCAAATGGCCTCAGTGGAATTGAAAGAATTGAAGGAACAATTAAAGGGTTTGCTTGATAAAGGGTTCATAAGGCTTAGTGTGTCTCTATGGGGTGCTTCTGTGTTGTTTGTAAGAAAGAATGATGGTTCACTTGGGATGCCTTTGGATTATCGATAATTGAATGAGGTGACTATAAAAAACAAATACCCACTTTCAAGGATTGATGATTTATTTGATTGATTGCAAGATGCAAGCTATTTCTCTAAGATTGATCTTTGTTGGGGTATCACCAATTGAGGGTGAAGGAGGCTGATATTCTAAAGATAACATTTAAAACCCAGTATGATCATTTTGAATTCTTGGTTATGTCATTTGGACTAACAAATTATCCTGCTACTTTCATGGGTTTGATGAATGGAGTCTTCAAACCATATTTAGATACACTCTTTGTTGTGTGCATATATGATACAATGGTTTATTCAGGGGATATAAATGAGAACGAGGATCATTTGAGGAGGGTGTTATAAACAATGATGGATAGCAACCCTTTGCCAAATTCAGCGAGTGAGAGTATTGGCTAAAGGAGGTAGATTTTCTTGGTCACATTATTTCAGGAAGTAGTGTTAAAGTGGATCCTATAAAGACAGAGCTGGTGAAGAATTGGCCTAGACCATGGTCTCCATCTAATATTTTGTGCTTTTTGGGTTTGGCCAGATATAATAGAAGATTCATTGAAGGGTTTTCTTCCATTGCATCTCCTTTGACTAAATTAATCCAAAAGAAGGTGAAATTTCAATGTTCGAAGAATGTGAGAAAATTTTCCAAATACTGAAAGACTGTCTTACTTGATCTCCTATTTTGACATTGCCAAAAGGTCTGGCTGGTTTTCTTGGTTATTGTGATGCCTCACATATACGCTTGGGTTGTGTATTGATGCAACATAGAAGAGTCATTGCCTATACCTCAAGGCAATTGAAAGTGCATGAAAGGAATTGTCCGACCCATTTGAGTTATTGACCATTGTATTTTCATTAAAGATTTGGCGACATTATCTTTATGGGGTAGAAGTTGATATATTCATCAACCACAAGAGTTTGCAATATACATTTGACCAACAAAATTTGAACCTAAGGAAAAGGAGGTGTTTGAAATTTGTTAAGGAATATGACATAAATATAATGTATCACCCCATCAAGGCTAATGTTGTGGCCAATGCATAGAGTAGAATAACTACGGGTAACATTGCACATGTTGAGAATGGAAAGAAAGAGATAGTCAAAGAAGTTCACCGTTTGACTTGTTTGGGTGTAAGGTTGAATGTCTTATCTTATGATGGTGTACTCATACAAAATGGGTCGAAATCATCTTTAATAGAGGAGGTAAAAGCAAACTAAGTATTGGAACCTAATTTGGTTGAATTGAAGAAGTTGGTGGTTGATAAAAAGGTTGACGTATTCTCATAAGGGGGAGTGTAATGCTTCATTACTAAGGGCTGTTGTGTGTCCCTAATATTGATGGACCAAGGGAAAAGATATTTGATGAGGCTCATAATTCTACACATTCTTTTCATCCAGGATCCACCAAGATGTATAGAGATTTGACAGAGTTGTACTGGTGGAATGACATGAAGAAAGACATAGAAAAGTGTGTAATGAGGTGTGCAAATTGTCAACAAGTGAAGGTGGAACACCAAAGATTGGGTGACTTGACCCAAGATATTGAGATATCCACTTGAAAATAGGAGGAAGTGAATATAGACTTTATTATGAGTTTACCAAAGGCTAGAGCACAATTTGAATCTATATGGTTTGTTGTTGATAGAATGTTGAAAAAAACCTATGTTTTGTCGTTAAAGACTTCTTATGGTGTCAACTATTATACTAAGGTCTACATTTAAGAATTGGTAAGGTTGCATGGGGTACCTTTGTCAATACTATCGAATTGTGAGGCTCGCTTTACTTCTCACTTTTGGAGGTCTTTCCAAGAGGGCCTTGGCACAAAGGTAAAGCTAAGTACCACATTTCATCCTCAAATGGATGGACAAGCCAAAAGGACAATCCAAATATTTGAATATATGCTGAGAGAATATGTGCTTGATTTCAAAGGTGGTTGGGATGACCACTTACTTTTTATTGAATTAGCTAACAATAAGAGTTTTGACTTTTGAGTATCGATATGGTGCCATTTGAAGCTTTGTATGGTAGATAGTGTAGGTCTCCAGTGGGATGGTTTGAAGTTGGGGAGATGCCCTTGATTAGACTACGTTTGGTACTTGACACTATAGAGAAGGTGAAGGTCATAAGTGAAAGGCTGAAGGTTGCCCAAAGGCATCATAAGTCATATCCCGATATTAGAGGAAAATACCTCAAGTTTGATGAAGGTGATTGGGTGTATTTGAAGGTTTCACCAATGACAAGAGTAATGTGTTTCCATAAGAAGGACAAATTGAGTCCTTGAGATTTGGGACCTTATGAGATTGTGGAGAGAATTAGGAAGGTAGCTTATGATGCATCCGGTGTTTCATGTGTCCATGTTGAGAAAATGCATGAGTGATCCTAATTCTGTTGTTCCATTTATGTGTGATTATTGAGGAGGATTTGACCTATGAAGAAGTACCTATTGAGATTTTGGACTAGCAAGTGAAAAGATCATGAAATAAAGAAGTGGCATCTGTCAAAGTGTTGTGAAGAAACCATCAAGTTAAGAGTGTTACTTGGGAAGTCAAGGTGGACATGATGAAATGATGTCCTTACTTCTTTCCTTCTATTAAGCCTACATGTGTGTTTCGAATTCCCTTGAATACGTGTTTCCTTGTCATATCACATACATGTGTGATCATAAGACAATTTTTGAATGATGTTGATGCACAAGTTTGATGATTTTATCAAAATGATGTTTATGTTGCATTTGTGCTCTATGTTGTGATGTTGTCTATGTTTCTGCTCTACTCAAGCTTGCTTATATCTCTGATATGCTGTCAAAATACAATACTTTTGATGCTTAAAACTTGGAATTTTATGTGTTAAAAAGCGATGTTAGTTGGTTTTATGTGTTTTTGTGTCTTATTTGCAGGATTACAGGGTTTGCCTTGATTTTGGGAAGAAACTGCAGAAGTTGTTGACTTTGATGCAGCACAGACCCTTTACGGGCCGTATTCGCTCTACGGGCTGTGAAGTGGTTTTCATGGACAATTCCAGTGAGGGACTGATTTTTTGAAGTTGTTTTATGAACATGTAGACAAATCATGGATTGGTTTATGAGTCGTTGAACATGGTTTGTGCCCTGAGGATCAAAGATAAGGTACTTTTTGAAGATTCATCAGACGAAACCCCAATACGGGCCATAGATCAGTTTACAGATTGTAGAGAGGCATCGTAAATCTGAATTTCAGTTTTCCAGAAACACTTTACAAGACCCCGACTATGGGCCATGGAATGCAAAATGGCCCATAAACCTATTCGTGAAGCGTGCCAACCTAGCCATCCTATTATAATTAGGAGTTGTATTTTAAATATTATAAATAGGATTTTAAGGTTATCTTTCAGACTATACACAGAGAACTTGACAGTTAGGGAGATAAATTGTAAGATTGAGTAGTGGTGACACTGGAGAGTTTTGAGAAACATTCTGGAGAGTTTTGAGAAACATTCTTTGATTTGATTTTTAACCTTGTGATTCCCTTTGAAGTTTGGATTTGCTTGTTCTTATTCAATTGTGTAAGTGCTTTATTATGTTATTCAAATTCATAAGTCTTGCATCTAGACAAATCATGAGTAGCTAAATCCACAACTAGGGTTGTGGGAACTATGGAGAACTAACAAGGTAAAACTGGATAAATCACAATTCTTGGAAATTGTGCATGCGTGTATTAATTAACTCTCCCCGTTTGGCATGTTTCTTGATGGCGCCCAACATTATCATCTGCCTAGTCTTACTGACTAGACCAAGGTAGTAATGAATAAGAAAAGAGATTAATTAACAGGATTCGATTGATTTGTTCTCATCTAATCAATTGAACTGGGCCAAGGTGAGGTTGTAGTGGGAATAATAGGTAAGGGTTAGTAATGCATACTACAGAGATGTGCCAAGAAATGTAGCAAAATTCACCTCTCGCCCGGACCAAAAGGTCTGGTAGACTTAACTTACTATCGTGCATGCTACACATTAGAAAAGAATTAGGTTATCCAGTGATACTAAGTTAGTGACTCATGCGGAACACAATACCTAGTTTCTCTCCATATTGATTTAACTTCTGTGTTAGTTGACTTTACTTTTCTACTAAATATTGCAAACCCCCCCTTTGGGGAAGTAAGTTGGTTAATCACTCAAATAACATTCATTGAATTCTCCTAAGTCTACTAAATCCCTTTGGTTCGACCCTAACCTTGGTTAGGTTCTCTTTCTTGACAATGATCATTTTATCCTTTAAAAGGAGATGCAACTTGGGCGACATCAAGATTTTGGTTCCGTTGCTGAGGAATATGCTAGACTTGGTTAATTCAAGTGATTTGAGTATTAATCCTTGTTTCTCTCATTTTATGTTTTGTTGTTTTTGTTCTTTTTCAGGGTTTAAGTGTAATGTATGCCCAACACACAAAGTCGAGGTAGACCCTTGACTCCGATTGACCCAGAGATCCATAGAACGTTAAGAAGCATGGCCCAAGACAATTCTAACAACGTGGCTAATGCATCTTTGAAAAGGAATGACAATGAGAATGTTGACCATGAGAACTCACCTCCTCTTGAGGATATTGATCCATAGCCATAAGATTCAAATGCCAATGCTTATTAGTGGAATCAATACAAGCTGAATACTTTGCTATGTAGGTGACTAGAGCTATTGTGTTGCCACCACTACCGGCTGACATAAAGTTTGTGATTTCAAGTGAGTTGATTCAGATGCTACATAACCATGGGCTATTTGTTACACAACGTTGCATTTGTTTGCAAGAGTGTGATAGGAATACAGAATCTATCTATGGATGCTATGGGACTTCATATCTTCCTATTGTCCTTTATTTGCAATGCAACACTATGGCTATCTGAGCTCTCGCAGAGTTCAATCACCAGTTTAGCTGAATTGCAGAAGGCCTTTTTGGAGAGGTACTTCCTGAGATCGAAGAAGCTCAAGTTGAAAGATCAGATCAACAACTTTGACCAATTTCTTGGTGAGTCAGTCAATACTATATGGGAGCGATTCACTAAATACATAAGGAGTGTCCCGATCCATGAAATTACTGGTAATGTCCTTGTTGAGATTTTCTACTGAGCCTTGGATGCAAATAGTCAAACATATGTTGACACCATCTTGGAGGCTTGTTTGTGGACCAGCCATTCTCTGAAATTTCTGAGCAGCTAGATAAGGCGGCCAAATTGAATCATTTGTTGAGGCCCATGAATAAGCTCACCCCTAAACACTTGGGCACAGTTGACGTAAGCCCGAAGCAAGCAACAATAAATGAGGAGTTCATGCAAATACTTTCCCAAAGTAATACCAACATGGAGATGCTAATGAAGCAGACGCTAGAAGTAGCTAGGGCTAGAAACATCCAAGAAAACAACTACACCAAACATAGGGGACAAGAAAGAGGCACAAAAGGGGACCGCAAGGATGTCTATAGGAGTGGCGGTTGTGTGCCCCCTCAATATTGTGATATAGGGACTAGTAATCCCAGAGTTGAGGAGATGATTAGCCAGTTTTTGAGGAAGGTAGATGCACATGATGAGATATTGAGGGAGATTAAGTCCGACATTATTAGTTCTGTCATGATCAAATAACTTGACCATCAATTTGTACAAGTATCAGCTTTACTAAATCAGATCCAGAGGGGCAAGATGACTAGTACCATAGCTTAAGACCTAAATGATAATGAACAGTACAAGAGGAAGATGACTAGTGGTGAGTGGAGCGACCCCGAACCTTCTACAACTGGTGGCGAGGGAACACAAAAGCTAGAGAAAGTCTGAGTACTCAAGCTATCTATGTCGTGCCACGACAATAAATCAGGTGCTTCTTGGGAGGCAAACCAAGGTGGAGACTAGTGTTTAGGCGCACAAGTATGAATTTTAACCCCTTATATTTTTGTTTTGCTTTGATTGTGTACATTGGGGACAATGCACCTCTTTTTCGATGGAGTGTGGGTAGTTATGGGCTTCATTAAAGTCTGAGTAGGTTGGGTCTATAAGTACCTCAATTTATTATCATGGGGTTTTCTTGCCTGTGTTCATTTTTTCCATAGATATTTATTTTCTATTGAACCAACATGTTTAGGATGTTTAGGTAGTATTTACAATATATAGTACTAATACCTGTGGCATGTAGCATGTTTTTGTGTCTTGTTTGAAAAATGATACACACCAAAATTTTGATTAGTTAGTTTGGATAGCAACCATGTATGTTTAGGTATGTTCACAATGCTTGTTCTGATAAGTGAGGACAAATCGTGATAAAAAGCATGATTTCAGAGTCTTTTATTGATAATGTAGTCAATGCGATGTGAGTGTAAGACTAAATTGCTAAATTCATATGTTGTGTACTAATCCAGAACTTGCCCTGTTACTCTAAGTTAGATTGTAGATTAGTTGGACTAGGAAAGGATCTTAGGCTGTTGTTCTTGATAGTCCACTTAGCCTAAATAACCAACCAAAATTATAGTGTAACCCTTGATCCTAGTGTTTGAGCCTAATATGTACCCATTCTTTGCAATATCTAATTAGCCTAGCGTTGTTAGTTGTAAAATCCTAAAATCAGCCTTGGTTCTTCCTTGAAAATTATGTAGCTTCACTGAGGCAAAAAGCCTAAGTGGAGGGTGACTACCAAAAGTGGCCCTAGTACTGAGGAAGGATAATGTGCACCTCAATGCAGGCCAAAAGCCTTAGTTGAGGATGGCTAATGTAACGGTAAAACACAAAAATGAGGGGGAAAGTTTGTGATACATAAGAAAAGAGAAAAATCATGTAATGGGTGCAAGAAAAATAAGTGATACCTGAATTGTTAGTTAAAAAGAAAAATGAATTGTAAAAGCAAGACGAAAAGATGAAAGATGAAAAGAAAGCATCCAGAAAAGCTTGAAATTGGAGAAAGCAAGGACGAGATGAAAAATAACAGTGTCGGTAGAGAAAAAGTGTAGAAAAACACAGTGTCAAGGAGGGCTTTTAGTCACTATATTCCCAGAATACCATACCAAAGCCCCTGAGCCTACGTTACAAGCTATAAAGTGCTAAAGTGATTGTAGTCCAACTAGTCGAAAGTCTTAGTCATGAGTATAGGGGCAAACCTATGGTATTAGGAATGATTCATGAGTATCTTTTGTAAAGGTGAGTGATTTTTCATAGTTCCAAGATTATACATGAAAGCATCATTGAGAGTGATATATGGGACATCTTTCTGGGAGGGCACTTGCATTGCATTATTAGCATGAGACTTATTCAGTGATTGTGAATTGTTGATAGTACCTCACTTATCATATTTGTGTTGTCACATGCACTAGTATGTACTGGTTAGCTAGATGACTATCTGATTCTATTATGGAAAAATGGTGTGGGTATCTGTGTTTAAGTTAATGTGATGTATTCTGATAGGTTGAGTTCTGTGTGTTACTATATTTCTTATATAGATTGAGTTAGTTGCTTGAGGAAAAGTAATAAGTTTATGTTGAGTGTGTCGATGTGCTGCAAAATACAACACTTTTGATACTTAAAACTTGGAATTTCTTGTGTTCTCAATGTGATGCTAGTTGGTTTTATGTGTTTTTGTGTCTTATTTACAGGGCTCCAGGGTCGGCCTTGATTTTGGGAAGAAAGTGAAGATGTTGCTGATTTTGATGCAGTACGAGACCCTCTATGGGCCATAGTTCACTCTATGGGCCGTTGAAGTGATTTTCGTGGACAATTATATGAAGGGATGATTTTCAGATGTTCTTTAACGAACATGCAGACAGGTCGTGTATTGGTTTACGAGTTAAGGATCAGAGATAAGGGACTTTCTGAAGATTCATCACACGAAACCCCATTATAGGCCATAAATCACTTTAGGGCTCATAGAGGGGCTTTGTAAATTTGAAGTCCAGTTTTTCAGCAACACTTTATGAGACATTAACTATGGGCCGTGGAATGCAATACGACCCGTAAACTTATTTATGAAGCATGTCGACCCAGCTATCCTATTTATTTTAGGACTTGTATTTTAAATATTATAAATAGGTTTTTAGGTTATTTTTCAGATAGTGTACAGAAAACTTGATAGTTAGGGAGAAAAATAGTGAGATTGAGTTGAGGTAACATTGGAGAGTTTTGAGAAACACGTGAACTTTGATGCTCTTTAATCTTGTGATTCTCTCTGAAGTTTGGATTTGCTTATTCTTAATTCAATTGTGTAAGTGCTATATTATGTTATTCAAATTCGTAAGTCTTGCAGCTACACAAATCATGAGTAACAAAGTCCACAACTAGAGTTATAGGAACCAAGAAGAACTAATAAGGTAAAACTAGATAAGTCATAATTCTTGGAAAGTGTGCATGCATATATTAATTAACTCTCTTCGTTTTGTATGTTTTCTGATGGTGGCCAATATTAGAACCCGTCTAGTATTACTAACTGGTCCAAGATAGTAAGGAATAGGAAAAAAGATTAATTAATAAGATTTGGTTGATGTGTTCTCATCTAACCAACTAAACTAGGCCAAGGGGAGGTTGTACTGGGACTAATAGGTAAGAGTTAGTAATGCACATTAAGAAGATGGGCCAAGTCATGTAGTGAAATTCACTTCCATATTGGGCTATATGGTTCGATGAACTTAATTTACCATCCTATATTCTACACATTGGAAAAGAGTTAGGTTATCCGGTGATACTAAGTTAGGGACTCATGGGGAACACAATACCTTAGTTTCTCTCCATATTGATTTAACTCTTGTATTAGTTAGTTACTTTTCTACTGATTATTGCGAACCCCCCTTTGGGCATGTAAGTCGGTTACTCACTCAAATTACATTGATTGAATTATCCTCAGTCTCATATACCCTTGAGTTCTACCCTGACCTTTGTTAGGTTCTATATATTGATAACGACTGCTTTATCCTCCAAAAGGAGGTCTTACTTGGGCCACATTAGTCTCATTCGAGGATGAATTTCCTTAAGAGGGCGATATTGTGAAACGACCCCAAAAAGTGTCTGAAAATGTACCTTGGAAGTGTTCGAAATCATAATTTCCATATATTTCAGAATCCGTGCATGATGTCAAAAATCCAACTTCAAATTCTTATGCAGGGGCAAAATTGAGTGGGAAATGGGTATAACTCCAATTTTAGAGCAATCGAATCATAATTTCAACTTTTCAAAATGCAATTTCCAAAGAGCTCTCCGCACCCCTGGTGTGATGTGGCCAGGGCATGGAGATGTGTAAATTCTTGTTCATTTTCTTGTTCGGTCCAAGACTTTTGAGTCTTGGACCTAAGTCTTCCTATGCATGAAAACATATACTTAGGCATATTGTACCATCAAATCATATTAGACATTCCCCAATACTCTCCCAAACACTTAGATAAAAATTTAGACTCAAATTTCAAGTCCCAAAAATCATCCGGATTTCAAAGATTTCACTCAACTTTCAAGTCTCTATTTCTAATCTTCATAAAAAAATTTCCAAAGACAAGGTATGTGGGTTTCACCCATCGGGCCATTTCACCCATAGTGCTCAAGCTTCCATTCTACATAAAATGCATGTTTCTAAGTTGATTTTACTTATGGCTCTTCTATTATGAATTTGACTATGAATTATGTTGGAGTTTTGTAAAAGTGTCGCTGTTTTAGCATGTTTTGACTATGAATCTTTGATTTATCTTGAGATTTGATAAAAGATTTTGGTGTATATTGTATGATGGTGTAACCAAGTATTGGTGGGTTGATTTACTTCAATATATCTTGCATAACTTCACTCTTTAATTGCATGATTTCACACTAGCATTACACACCCACCAAGTGTTTGATAAAATGTTCGGTATAGGGTTCTTGAGCCATTGATGTTCGATTGCATGACCTATGACTTGTATGATTTTATGATGATGAAAGGATGGTGTAAATTTGTTGATTTCAAGAAAAGTATCTATAGTGTTGGAAGTTGATCAATTGCCTCGCTCGGGAGGTAGTAGGCCCACGAAACCACGTTAGGAGATTTGTACCACAATTGCCTTGCCCAGGAGGTAGTAGGCCCGTGCAACCATGTTGGGGGGTTTGTACTCAATTGCCTTGCTCGGGAGGTAGTAGGCCCATGCAACCATGTTGGGGGGTTTCTACCTCACTTGCCTCACCTGGTAGGTAGTAGGCCTGTACAACCATGTTGGGGAATTTGTACCTCAATTGCCTCTCCTGGGAGGTAGCACCCCCATGCAACCATGTTAGGGGGGTGGAGGGAGGATTTGTACCTCAATTGCCTCGCTCGGGAGGTAGTAGGCCCGAACCATATTGTGGGGTTTGTAGCTCAATGACCTCTCCAAGGAGGTGGTAGGCCTTGTTTACTGTTGATGGTCTCTACCTACACAAGTAATATGTCCTTTGTAAGCATGACTTACTACAAGCATCATTCATGCATACTATATTGCTATATGCTCATTTATTGTCAAAATATGCATTTCAAATATGTTGCCTATCTCTTGTTGCATTGCATCTGACCTACTTAGTACATTCCAATGTACTAATGCATACTTTATGCCTATATGATATCACCATGTAGGGACCAGAGCTCCAATTGATCCTGCTCCTTCTCCACGTGGCTAGTACGATTTCTCTACAAAGCAAGTAGTGAGTCCTCAACTTTGGGGTAAATGTCTTTGACCTTATGAAAGACTCTCTTTCCTTTTAATTGTATTCTTGACTATGAGGGTGAATCCAGTTGCTTGTCTTAGCCTTTGCTAAGTTCTATATTTAGAGGTGTGTTAGACAAGTTATGTAATGATATTACGAGCCTTGGTTCTCTTTCACTCTATGATGTTTTATGATATGAAGTATGCACCTTAGCCCCATGTTCCTTTATTTCTACTCTTGTATTGTTATTCTATTGCTTCCGCGACCAAGGATGTGTAATATATGTTAAGAGGCTTGCTTGGGATTTCTTTGGGTTCCTCATAGGTCGTGTCATGTCTAGGCCATAGGCTTGGTTCGTGACAAACTTGATATCAGAGCACTAGGTTGATAATGGTTGTCATCATTCAACACACCGCATCGATTAGAGTCTTATTCATTGTTATGTTATGCACCACAATTATGAGTAAGGGGCTGTGAGACGTTTTAGGAAATGTTTCCCTTCTTCTTACTCTATGTCATGCAATAAAAGTTAAGGTAAGGTTTCCCCCCCTAACGATTGTTGTTTGCTATGCTACATCATGCCTAACACAAGAGGAAGAAAAGCCCACACACCCGAGGAATAATCGGCTCATGGTGACCTTCGGGATTTTCTTACATTGATAGCTCAAGTTATGGAAAATCAAGCCAACCAAGGGGCCCAAGCTCCTAATGCTCCTACTCTGGCATCTTAGGTGAGGTACTTTATGAGGAAGAACCCACCGGAGTTCAATGGGTCTAAGGTTGATAAGGTCTTTCAAGAATTTATTGATGATGTATACAAAGTGTTGGCTATCATGGGTATGAGGTCGGAAGAGAAGGCGAAGTTGGTGGCTTACTAACTCAAGGCGGTGGCCCAAATATGGTATACTCAATGGAAGGAGGAGAAAGGGAAAAATAATGTGGTTTTATGGGAGGAGTTTAAGGTGACTTTCCTCAAACAATTCTTTCTTATTGAGCTTAGGGAGGTCAAAATGATGGTATTTATGAGCTTGAAGCAAGGATCTATAAGTTTGAGGGAGTACTCCCTCAAGTTCAACCAACTTTCTAAATATGCTCCACACTTGGTTGCCGACCCAAAGTCTAGGATGAATATGTTTGTGATGGGTGTTTCCAATTTGGTGAGTGTAGAATGTCATACCACCATATTGATTAATGAAATTGATTTGTTCCGCTTGATGATTATACCGAACAATTGGAGGGGGAGAAATTGAGGATAAGAAGGGGTCATGAGGCCAAGAGGGCCAGTTTTGTTGGTAAGTTCCAAAGTCACAAGGGTGGCCGATTTCACCAAGGCCAAGGGACTTCTCAAGCTCCTATAGTGGGAGATTTCCCAATGATTACCCAAGGCCCCAAGAGGATGGCGGTGTGATTCCTAGACCTATGTGTCCAAAGTGTAGTAAGGGTCATGGTGGCCCACGTTTGAGGGTTACTAATGCTTGCTATAGCTTTGGGGAAGTAGGCCACTAAATGATGGATTTCCCTCATAATCAGAACAAGGGTAAGGATGTTCATCCACAAGGCCGGGGTGCCAATGCAGTTCCTTTTGGAAGAGGAGGTCAATAAGGTAGGCCCCAAGGCACAATTGGTTTTTGCTTTACATGGGAGGCATTGGGTTGATGAGGTTCCTAATGTCGTCACCGATATGTTAAAAGTTTTTGATTTTGATGTGTATACATTGATAGACCCGGGTGCCACTCTTTCTTTTGTTACTCCTCTGATTGACAAAAAGTGTCATGTTGAGCATGAAATGTTGTATGAGTCTTATGAGGTGTCTACTCCTATTGGTGCATCTATTGTCGCTATAAATATCTATATAAATTGTCCCATTTGCATCTTGAATAAAATATGTCCTTATGATCTAGGTGAGTTGGGTTTGGTTGATTTTGATGTCATTCGTGGGATGGATTAGTTGTATGCATATTATGCCTCTACTGATTATAGAACTCATAGGGTCAAAATCCAATTCCCAAATGAACCCATCCTTGAGTGGGAGAGTCACGATGTGGTGGTCAAGGGTAGGTGTATCTCTTGCATTAAAGCCCAAAAGTTGATCTCAAAGGGGTGTCTTTATCATCTTGTGAGGGTTAGGGATGTGGAGTCCAAATTCCTTCCTATAGAGTCGGTTCCCGTGGTAAATGAGTTTCTTGATGTCTTCCCAAATAACCTTCCTGATGTTCCTCTCGAAAGGGAAATAGACTTTGGTATAGACCTCCATCTCGATACACAACCCATTTTTATTCCCCCTTATCATATGGCCCTGACGGAGTTAAAAGAGTTGAAGGAGCAATTGAGGGAGTTATTGGAGAATAGTTTTATTAGGCCTAGCCAATCACCTTGGGGTGCACGAGTGTTGTTTGTGAAGAAGAAGGATGGGTCACTTAGGATGTGTATTGACTATTGGCAATTTAACACGGTCACCATAAAGAATAAGTATCCTCTACTAAGGATTGATGATTTATTTGACAAACTTCAAGAGGATAGCCACTTCTCTAAGATTGATCTTCGGTCCGGGTATCATCAAGTGAAGGTGAGGGAGTGTGACATTCCCAAGACGACCATCCGAACTAGGTATAGGCATTATGAATTTGTGGTTATGTCTTTTGAGTTGACCAATGGACCGACTTTGTGTGCCATGTGTTGATGACTTGAGAGTGAAGATTCTTGATGAGGCTCATAATTCTTCCCATTCTATCCACCCCGGTTCTATCAAGATATATAGAGATTTGTGGGATGTATTTTTGTGGGGAGGTATGAGGAAAGACATTGCCAAATTTGTATCCTATTGTCATAGTTATCAACAAGTCAAAGCCGAGCATCAAAGGCCGAGTGGCCTAACCTTAGACATAGAGATTCCTGCTTGGAAGTGGGAGGAAATTAACATGGACTTTGTGGTTAGGTTTCCTAAGACTAGGAAGGGTTTTGATTGTATTTGGGGTGTGGTTAATAGAATGAGAAAGTCGGCCCATTTCATACCGGTTGAGAATATTTATGGGGCAAAATACTATGGTAAATAGTAAATTCATGAGTGGGTGAGATTGCATGGGGCACCCTTGTCTATCATATCAGATCGTGGTGTTCAATTCACCTCACACTTTTGGAGTTCCTTCCAAAGAGGTCATGGAACTTAGGTAAAGCTTAGTACGACCTTTCACCCTCAAACAAATGGCTAAGCTGAAAGAATCATCCAAACTCTTGAGGATATGTTTAGGTCTTGCATTTTAGAGTTTAAGGGTATTTGGGATAATCATCTTCCATTGATTGAGTTTGCTTATAACAATAGCTATCATTCAAGCATTGGTATGGCTCCTTTTGAGGCCCTCGATGGTGGGTGTTGTAGATCATCGGTTAGATGGTTTGAAGTGGAAGAAATGGCTTTGTTGGGTCTGGAACTTGTTAGGGATGCTATGGAGAAGGTAAGGCTGATTAGAGAAAGGTTAAAAACATCCCAAAGTCATCAAATGTCCAATGCCGGCGTAAGGAGAAGGGAGCTTGAATTTAAAGTTGGTGATTAGGTCTATCTGAAGGTGTCCCCTATGAAAGGTGTGGCTCATTTTAGTAAGAAGGGTAAAAGAAGTCCAAGACTTGTGGGTCTTTATAGGGTGATAAGGAAGATTGGTAAGGTGGCTTATGAGTTGGAGTTTCGTAGTGAAGTGGAATTGGTTCATCCCGTCTTCCATGTGTCTATGTTGTGGAATTGTGTGGGTCACCCTAATGTTATCGTGCCTCTTAATGTTGTGGGTATTGCTGAAGACAACTTGACATATAAAGAAGTTCTAGTAGAGATCTTGGATAGACAAGTGAAGAGGTTGAGGAACAAGGATGTTGCTTCCGTTAAGGTCCTTTGGAGGAATAAACAAGTCAAAAGTGCTACATGGGAGGCTGAAGTGGACATACAAAAGTGATACCCCTATCTTTTTCATTTTACTCAAATCCTAAGGTAGTAATTCTAGCTCTTCTATGTGATTTCATATCTCATGTTTCGGCCCCTACGTCATTTGCATGCAATCATGTTTATATTGACAAAATTCATGGTGATTTTAACACTTATATTGAGATTTTTGAAAATGGTCTTTTAGTGTGTTGTTGCCTTCTTGTTGGGGCTGAGTTCTTCATGATTACTCTTTTTATGTACATTTCTTTGAAATTCGGGGATGAATGTTTCTAAGGGGGAGATACTAAACGACCCCAAAAAGTGTTCGAAAATGTGCCTCGGAAGTGCCTGGATTTGTAATTCCTGTGT
Organism: Solanum clarkiae; assembly: GCA_011800125.2. Lineage (NCBI taxonomy): Eukaryota > Viridiplantae > Streptophyta > Magnoliopsida > Solanales > Solanaceae > Solanum > Solanum clarkiae. The sequence continues at coordinate 8,163 of JAABOM020111435.1, read as the reverse complement.
ATCTCATAATTCGTGTGCGATATCAAAAATCTGACTTCATATTTTTTATTAGTGGGACAAATTGAGTTGGAATGGGTCTAAACTCAATTATAAAGCAATGAAATCTCAATTTCTATTTTCCAAAATGCAATTTCGAGAAAGCTTTCCGCGCCCCTAGCGCCACACGGCCAGGGCGCATAGATGTGTACATTTTTGTTCAGTTTCTCGTTTGGTCCAAGACTTTTGAATCTTGGGCCTAAGTCTTCCTATGCATGAAAATACCTATACTTAGCCATATTGTACCTTCATATCATACTAGACATTCATTCCACAATACTCTCCCAAACACAGAGACAAATATTTCACCCCAAATTTCAAGTTCCAAAACTCATTCAGATCTTAAGGATTTTACTCAAGCTTCAAGTCTCCATTTCCAATCTTCATCAAGAATTCTCCAAAGTCAAGGTATGTGTGTTCCAACCATTGGGTCCTCTTACCCATGGTGCCCAAGCTTCCTTTTTACATAAAATACATGTTCCTAAGTTAATTTTACTAATGGGTCTTCTATTATGAATTTGACTATGAACTATATTGGGATTTTTTAAAAGTGTGACTATTTTAGCATATTTTGAGCTATTAATCTTCGATTTATATTGAGATTTGATAAAGGATTTTGATGTATATTGTATGATGGTGTTACCAAGTATTGGTGGGATGATAATACTTTAAGATTTCTTGCATGATTTCACTCTTTAATTACATGGTTTTACCCTAGCATTACATACGCACCAAGTGTTTGAGAAAATCTCTGACTTAGGGTTCTTGAGCCATTAATGTTCTATTGCATGACCTATGACTTGTACGACTTTATGATGATTAAACAATGGTATGAATATGTTGATTTCATGAAAAGTATCCATAGTGTTGGAAGTTGATCAATTACCTCGCTCGGGAGGTAGTAGGCTCGTGCAACTATGTTGGGGAGGGGGGGGGTTTGTACCTCAATTGGCTCGCTCCGGAGGTAGTAGGCCCGTGCAACCATGTTGGAGGGATTGTATTTTAATTTCCTAGCTCGGTAGGTAGTAGGCCCATGCAACCATGTTAGGGATTTTGTACCTCAATTGCCTCGCTCGAGAGGTAGTAGGCTCGTGCATGCTTGGGGGTTTGTACCTTAATTTCCTCACACAGGAGGTAGTAGGCCCATGCAACCATGTAGGGGGAATTGTACCTTAATCGCCTCACCAAGGAGGTGGTAGGCCTTGGTTACTATTGATGGTCTCTTCCTACATATGTAATATGTCCTATGTAAGAATGATTTACCCCAAACATCCTTCATGCATGCCATATTGCTATATGCTCTTTTATTGCCTAAATATGGATTTCAAATATGTTGCCTATCTCTTGTTGCATTGCATCCTATAGACTTAGTACATTCAAACGTACCGATACATACTATATGTCTACATAATGTCACCATGTAGGGACTTAAGCTCCACTTGATCATCATCCTTTATCCACATGGCTAGTATGATTTCTGTACAAAGCAAGTGGTGAGTCCTCAACCTCGGAGGCAATGTATTGGACCTTATGCTATGCATAAAGACTCTCTTTCCTTGTTATTATATGCTTGAGTATGAGGGAGAGCCTGATTACTTGTCTTGGCCCCCGCTAAGTTCTATGTTTAGAGGCGTGTTGGACAAGTTAGGAAATGATAATATAAGCCTTGACTCTCTTTGAATCTCTGATGTTTTATGATGTGTAGTATGTTTCTTAGCTCCATGTTCCCTTATTTCTACTCTTTATTTGTTATTTTATTTCTTCCGCGACCATGGATGTGTAATGACATGTTAAGAGGCTTGCTTGGGATTTCTTCGGGTTCCACATGTGTCGTGTCATGTCTAGGCCCTAGGCTTGGGTCATGACAAACTCAGTATCAGAGCACTAGGTTGTTAATAGTCCTTGACATCCAACACACCACGTCAATTAAGTCTTATTCATGGTTATGTTGTGCACCACAACTATGAGTAAAGGGCTATGAGACTTTCTTGGAAATGATTCCCTTCTTCTTACTCTATGTCTTGCTACAAACGTTAAGGTAAGATTTTCCCCCTTAATGATTATTTTTTGCTATGCCACATCATGCCTAACACAAGAGGAAGAAGAGCCCATACACCTGAGGAACAACCGGCTCATGGTGAGCTCCGGGATTCTCTCACTTTGCTAGCTCATGTTATGCCAAATCAAGCCAACCAAGGGGCCAAAGCCCCTCATACTCTTACTCCGGCATCTCGGGTGTGACACTTTATGAGGATGAACCCATCGGAGTTCAATGGGTCTAAGGTGAATGAGGACCCTCAAGATTTTATTGATGAGGTATACAAAGTGTAAGCTATCATAGGTATGAGGTCGAAAGAGAAGGCAGAGTTGGAGGCTTACCAACTCAAAGCGGTGGACGAAATATGGTATACTCAATGAAAGGAGGAGAAAGGGAACAACAATGTTGTTCTATAGGAGGAGTTTAAGGCGACTTTCCTCAACTGGTTTCTTTCCTCTTGAGCTTAGGGAGGTCAAAATGATAGAATTTATGAACTTGAAGCAAGGATCTATGAGTGTGAGGGAGTATGCCCTAAAGTTTAACCAACTCTCTAAATATGTTCTACACTTGGTTGCCGACCCAAGGTCTAGGATGAATATGGTTGTGATGGGTGTTTTCGATTTGGCTAGTGAAGAATGTCGTATCGCCATGTTGGTTAATGACATGGATCTGTCCCGCTTGATGATTATGCTGAACAATTCGAGGGGGAGAAATTGAGGAAGAGAAGGGGTCATGAGGCCAAGAGGGCAAATTTTGATGGTATCTTCCAAAGTCACAAAGGTGGCAGATTTTACCAAGGCCAAGGGCCTTATCATGCTCGTAGTGGGATATTTGGCAATGACTACCCAAGGCCCCAAGAGGGTCATGGTGTGATGCCTAGATCCGTGTGTCCAAAGTGTGGTATGCGTCATGGTGGACCATGCTTGAGGACTATTAATGCTTGCTGTAGTTGTGGGAAAGTAGGCCACAACATGATAGATTGCCCTCGTAATCGAAAAAGGGGTAAGGATGTTCTTCCACAAGGTCGGGGTGCCAATGTTGTTCCTTTGGGAAGAGTAGGTCAACAAAGTAGTGCCCTAAGGCACAATCGATTTTAGCTTTATATGGGAGGCAAAGGGATGATGATGTTCTCGATGTTATCACCGGTATAAATATTTTTGATTTGATGTGTATACATTGATAGACCCGAGTGCCACTCTTTCTTTTGTTTCTCCTCTTATTGCCAAAAAGTTTCATGTTGAGCCTGAAATGTTATGTGATTCTTATGAGGTGTCTACTCCTATTGGTGCATCTATTGTTGCTAGAAAGGTCTATAGAAATTGTTCCTTTTGCATCTTGCATAAAATATTGCCTTGTGATCTTATTGAATTGTGTATGGTTGATTTTATGTCATTATTGGGATGGATTTGTTGTGAGCATACTACGTCTCTATTGATTTTAGAACCCGTAGAGTCAAATTCCAATTACCAAATGAACCCATCGTTGAGTGGGAGAGTCATTGTGTGGTGGTCAAGGGTAGGTTTACCTCTTGCATTAAAGCCCAAAAGTTGATCTCTAAGAGGTGTCTTTATCATCTAGTAAGGGTTAGGGATGTGGAGTCCAAAGCCCTTCCTATGGAGTCGGTTCCCGTGGTAAATAAGTTCCTTGTTGTCTTTCTAAATGACCTTCCAATGTTCTTCCCGAAAGGGGAATAGACTTTGGTATAAACCTCCTTCCCGATACTCAACCTATTTTTATTCCTTCTCACTGTATGACCCCAACGGAAAGGAGTTGAAGGATCAATTGACGAATTTGTTGGAGAAGGATTTTAATAGGCCTAGCCAATCACCTTAGCGTGCACCGATGTTGTTTGTTAAGAAGAAGATAGGTCACTTAGAATGTGTACTGACTACCGACAATTTAATAGGGTCACCATAAAGAATAAGTATCCTCTACCAAGGGTTGATGATTTATCTGACCAACTTCAAAGGGATAGCCACTTCTCTAAGATTGATCGTCGTTCCATGTATCATCAATTAAAGATGAGGGAGTGTAACATTCCTAAGACGGCTTTCGAAACTAGATATAGGCATTACAAATTTGTAGTTATGTCTTTTGAGTTGACCATTGCACCAACTATCTTCATGGGTCTTATGAATAGGGTCCTGAAACCCTACCTTGATTTGTTTTTTGTGATTTTCATTGATGATATCTTGATCTATTCTCATAGTGAAGAGGAGCATGTGGCTCATTTGAAGGTAGTGTTGCAAGAATTGAGGGAACAGAAGTTGTATGCTAAGTATGAGAAATGTGAATTTTGGTTGAAGGAGGTTGCCTTTCTAGGTGATGTGGTGTCGGGGGATGGTATTAACGTGGTTCCTAAAAGAAGATGGAAGTGATTAGAAATATGCCTAGACCTTTGACCCCGTCCATTATTTGAAGCTCCTTGGGCTTAGCGGGTTACTCTCGAAGATTTGTGAATGAGTTCTCTTCTATTATTTCTCCCATGATTAAGTTGACTCAAAAGAAGGCTAAGCTTCTGTGAACCGAGGAGTATGAAAAGAGTTTCCATACCTTCAAGGATAAGCTTGTCTCCGCTCCTATCTTTGCTCTACCAGAAAGGTTGGAGGGGTGTATTGTGTATTATGATGCCTACCGGATTGATTTGGGTTGAGAGTTGATGCAAAATGGTAAGGTGATAGCTTATTATTATAGGCAACTCAAAGTTCATGAAAAGAAAAATCCTACCATGATCTTGAATTTGCTGCCGAGGTCTTTGCTTTGAAAATTTGGCATCATTATCTGAATAGGGTGCATGTGTGTTTACGGATCATAAGAGTCTTCTATATGTTTTCACTCAAAAGGATCTCTTCTTGAGTCAACAAAGGTGGTTAGAACCTCTTATGGATCATGATATGAGTGTGCATTATCATACTTGTAAGGCTAATGTTGTGGTAGATGCTTTGAGTAGGGTGTCTATGGGTAGCCTAGATCATGTTGATGATAGGGGCAAAGGGGTGGCTAGGGAGGTCTATTGGTTGGCAAGATTAGGGGTTAGGTTGAAAGAGGTTGTTAATTGTGGTATTGTTGTTGTTGATGGCTTCAAGTCTTCCTTGGTTGATGAGGTAAAACTAAATCAAGATCTTGATCCCTCCTAGTTAGAATTGAAGGCCTTGGTGAAAGAGGGCAAGGTGGAGGTTTTCTTCCAAGGGGAACGTGGTGCCCTTAGGTATCAAGGTTGTTTGTGTATGCCATGTGTTGATGACTTGAAGGAGAAGATTCTTGATGAGGCTCATAATTCTTCCTATTCTATCCACCCCAGTTCTACCAAGATGTATAGAGATTTGAGGGACGTATTTTTTTGGGAGGTATGAAGAAAGACATTGCCAAATTTGTATCCGATTGTCACAGTATCCTACAAGTCAAAGCCAAGCATCAATGGTTGGGTGGCCTAACCCAAGACATAGATATTCCTACTTGGAAGTGGGAGGAAATTAACATGGACTTTGTGGTTAGGTTGCTTAAGACTAGGAAGGGATTTGATTCTATTTGGATTATGGTTGATCGAATGAGAACGTTGGGTCACTTCCTACCGATTAAGACTACTTATGGGGCAAAAGACTATAGTAAATTGTAAATTCATGAGTTGGTGAGATTGCATGGGGTGCCCTTGCCTATCATATCGGATCGTGGTGCACAATTCACCTCACACTTTTGGAGGTCCTTCCAATGAGGTCTTGGAACCAAGGTAAAGCTTAGTACGACCTTTCCCTCTCAAATGCATGGCCAAGCCGAAAGAACGATCCAGACTCTTGAGGATATGTTTAGGGCTTGCATTCATGTTTATATTGACAAAGTTCATTGTGATTTTAATACTTATGTTGAAATTTTTTAAAATGGTGTTTCAGTGTATTATTTCCTTCTCATTGGAGCTGATTTCTTCATGATTACTCTTCTTATGTACATTTCTTTGACAATTGGGGAGGAATATTCACAAGGGGGATATTGAAACGACCCCAAAAAGTGCCTGAAAATGTGCCTCGGAAGTGCCTCGATTCGTAATTTCCATATATCTCATAATTCGTGCATGATATTGAAAATCTGACTTCATATTCTTGATCAGGGGGCAAAATTGAATAGGAAATGGCTCTAACCCAGATTTTAGAGAAATCGAATCACAATTTCAATTTTCCAAAATGCAATTTCGAGAGAGCTTTCTGCGCCCATGGCGTGGAGATGTATAAATTTTTGTTCAGTTTATTGTTTGGTCCAAGACATTTGACTCTTGTGCCTAAGTATTCCTATGCGTGAAAGTACCTATACTTAGCCATATTTTACATTCATATCACACTAGATATTTTCCAATACTCTCCCAATTACTAAGACAAATATTCACCCCAAATATCAAGTCCTAAAACTCATTCAGATCATATGAATTTCACTCAAACTTCAAGTCTCCATTTCAAATCTTCATCAAGAATTCTTTAAAGTCAAGTTATGTGGGTTTTAACCATTGGGTCCTTTCACCTATGGTACCTAATGTAACACTCCAATTTTTTAAGCTAAGACCGAGTCATCCTTCATACGATATAGGATTTTAATTGAGTATTCTTAATTGAGCATAGATGTTAAAGTCAATTTCTTAGTATGAGAATAGAATTGATGATATGAGGTCGTAGTTCAAATGTATGATTTTATAAAAGTTAGGTGAACTAATAACTTGTAAGTTGTATATACGTGCTAGGATCAATTCTTAAGTATTTAAAGTATATTAGATGTGATTTAGAGTCATAAGGGATCTTTTACATCAAGCCAAGTTTAAAGAATTTCTAGCAACTAAGTTTTCGTATGAGTTGATAGAAGGGTCAACTTCATATGACCATATCTCCTAAAGTATAATGTGTTGGATAACTCATAATATATCAAATCAAGGATATTTGAATTATCTTTCCAACACATCTAATTTCGCATTAATTAGAGTTCGGAGTAGAAAGTTATGACCATTTTAGTGGAGAGGTGCAGAGCTGTCCGAAAGTTCGCGCCCGGAGCACATCGCAGAGCCTCACTGGATGAGTTAATGACATTTGTTTCTTTATAATTTGAGGGTATTTTTATCCAAAAACCTTTGGGGGTCTATTTATGGTCCCCAAAATATATAAAACATCAGTTTTCATGATAAAAAACCTCTCCTTTCTCTCCTAAACATAAACGCTCAAGAATGATAAAGAAAGTCACGAAGTTAGGATTATCTTTCAAGATTCATCCTTAAGGTAAGTTATTCTTTATAAATTTCAATCTACCCAACCCGAATTTCTTCATCTATTCATGAAGCTCTAATAGGATTTTAAATCATGACCTAAGGTTTCAAGAAAACAAATTCAAGAATCCTAAGAAAGGATTTCTTGACTCTTCTTCTTCAAGAATTATGGTTCTTCATCCAGAACTCTAAAGAGTCTAAGTCAAGAATTCAAGAATCACAGATAATTCTTTCAATCAATGTCCATCCAAGTTCTTTCACTTTAAAAGAACTACGAAGATTGAGGATTTTCTCCAAGAAAAAGGAGAAGATCGCAAACTTTTTCCAAATTTCAACCAGCAATTTCTCTCTCAATTTTGATCGGATTTGAGCGATTCAAAAGGCTAAATTATATATTTTTCTGAGGAGAAAACCATGAGAGCTTTAGAAACTGACTTTATTGCTTCATTTGAGGTGAAAATTGCGGATTTACTGCTGCATTTTAATGTATTTTGAAAACTTTTACATGTGATTTTTTCCTCAAATTAGCTCTATTTTTGAATTAGTTTTTGTCGTTGAATTCCTTTTCACTTGGGGAACATTTCCATTTAAAAATTTTTATATTACGATGGTATTTTTTTGGCGATAAAATTTTTAGACCGTTTTACCATTTTCACCCAAATTAATTGATTTTAGCGCCGTTAGATTTATTATATAATTATGATGCTATATTTGGATAGATCTTGGTGAATTAGAGTGTCATAGAAAGGGAAAAGCATCAGAATTAATATGATTCGAGACTTTATATAAGGCAAGTGAATTTCTTAACCTTTGTTAAGTATATAGAATCTTGTGCTTCTTGTATGAGGTGTTG
>JAABOM020111425.1:0-24181 GCA_011800125.2 Solanum clarkiae | reverse complement strand
CGCAAAAGGAGAAGAAGAGAAGAAGGGCAAGGGATGGGAGAGAGGGACGATGGCGATGGTGCTTAGGTGAGGGGTGGTGGTGAGGAGCGGGGGGCCGGTGAGAGGTGAAGGAGCGACGGGAGGTGCGGCGGCGTGGGGATTTAGGGTCTTGGGGGAATTTTTCAGGGGAAAATGAAGAAGGGTCGGGGAAGGGTTTAAATTAGGGGTGCGTGACTACACGCGCCCGCATTAATATTTTTATTTATTTTTTTTTTAAAAAATTATTAAAAATAAAATAAAGGCCCGATAATTAATTTAACACCGTGGAGGGTAAAAATTGGGTGTCAACACCCAGCATGGACGATCTTCACGTGCCCACTTGAATTATAACAGTAATCTCAACACACTTTTAATCTAATGCCAATCCATATGCACAATATAACGTCAATAATATAGGGGATGGTAATGCATCATAATATAACAAATATTGGTACAACACATAGTCACCTCAATTATCACAAATATTTCATGCATCACACGCAGAAGAAAGAAAAAAATTGAGAATTCTACGAGAATTACAAAGTTTTGAAAGTTTACTTGCCTTAGTTGAATCACTATCAATCAAACACTTGAGCCCTTTCCTTTCGAGTAGAATCCATAGTACCACAATCTAGTTAAATAATTTATCACAATAAGATTTCAAGACTAACAATACCCATATTACTATACGTCTAGCCTAGACCCAAAAACTAACTAATTCCGTAGTCAATTCTCAGAATTACAAGCCTAGGTTTAAGTCTTAATATCTTCAGTATTCAAAATCTAATGGTGTTCATATAATACAAATCCTCAATATTAATGCTAAAGCATATACATACATGGATACATACACATTTGGAATGCATCCTACTCTAATAAATTCGACTTATGAAGAACCAAGAGCACTAGGCGAAAGAGTGACCATAAAGGAGAAACATACATGAGCAAATTAATGTATATAATGATTTCTTAAGATAAAGGGTGCATTACTTTTATAATAAAAAAAAGTTTAAGCAATCACAATTAATACAGCAGTACTAAACATTGTGAATTTTCATTCAACTTTGGCCACCTGTACATTGTTAATTCAATATGCAATTGCTTAAATTAAGAATTGATTCCTTGGACCATTACCTTTAATACTACTTATACTTATGTACATGCTAACATATTCAATTCACATGTGTATGGTGTTATTCTTCATTGTCTCTCATTGAAGGTAATCACTCAACCCTATTTCTTCTCTTTTTATTATTTTTTTTAAAACTAATTATGTACAAAAAGTGTTGAATTATATTGACCTAATAATTCATAAATATGATATAAGTGATCTAGAATTTTAATTAAATTATCACTTTAGCTCATTAACTAACTCGACAATCTAAAACTATCATTCAACACTTCAACTCAGTAACAAAAATTATCAAATAGTCTAAAGAATCCCTTAAAATTTATGAGAAGCATATTGTAGAGATGAATGTTAATACTGCTAGACAACAATAATTATTCATCGTATCTCTTCAATAAATTCACACAAGTAAAGCTATGTGTGTAGAATCACTGGTAAACTTCAACTATCCCAGACAATACTATATTTATCATAATTGAAATAATCAAGTCTGCACAAGCATTCTATCTTACCATGAAAAAATTGAAGGATCAATTTACCCAATCCACCACTAAGGATTCTCTACAAAAGTGAAGACACGAGTGGAAATAGGCAGAGAGTAATACTCTAAAACATGCCACAATAAAGTAACAGTCATATAAGAATGCGCGAAATCAAAGTTGAATGATACAAGATACTCATTTCATAGTACCCCTATCAAATGTTTTCATTCATATGACGCCATCCTTTTCTTTTCTTTTCTTTTAGTTATATATATATATATATATATATACACACACACACACACACACACCTGTCTAGTCCCTAATACAATCATACACATACTTAATTTATCAAATTTCATATACTCCTCACGGTACTGTATCAAAAATAATATTTTTAATACTAACAAAATATCATAGTCATACTAGTCATTTACCATTCTCTCAAATTTCTACTTGTATCAAATCCTTCTTAGTAACACATTATCACCTTCAAATATTTTAAGTTATGGCTTATCCTATTTTGATTTAAGCATTTCTTATAGATATCAGTCAAATCCAAAGCTGATACCATTATTTCAAATTTGATAGTACTTTTCTTGTCGAGACAAAGTTATTTAATTATACCTAAAGTCAATTTCATGCAACCTTTCACATACCAAATTTCAACTACTATTCAAATAATCATATAACTCATGTCAAAACTTATACAGATGTAGTCACCTTAATAATTCTGCCTACCATAAGAACGCAACTTTTAGTCATCACCAACTGTCTATGTAACGCATCACAATATTAGTCTCATTAACAGAGAAATTGCAACCCCTCAATATTCTCAATAATTATGTAGAGCTATAGGTCTATACGACAACGTCCCCATAAGTCATCTATCATAATTGAACAATCTAGATCAATATAAAAATGTAGCATATTTCAAATATCACTATTTGTCACTTGAATTCAAGACTTAGTCTTCATAAAAGTTACTAACAAAATTCTAGTAGATCTGTGCTGAACACGTACACATTGCATAGTCATATTTGAGCTCAAAGGTAAAAATTAGTAAAACTTTTAATTCTGAACCAAGGGTTTATATGGGAGGTCTTATTCCTTCACCTTTCTTAAATTCTTCCTATGACACAATTTTTAGATACCCTGAACTCTTTAATATATCAGATTCTTCTTCTTTTACTAACTCACTTATCCACTTTACTCTTTGACCAACAACACATGATATTTTACCTCATGCTCTAAAATAAAACTTTAAGTGGAGCATTTCTTTAGGTCCTTTAATAATTAAAAAAAAATAAAAAATAAATTTATGGCCCAAACCATATGCAAGTTCTTCCAAATGCTTAATACTCATTGGTATCCATTATTTCTTATCTTACCTATTCATATCTTGACAAATATACTACTAAAAATATAGACTAACAATGAAAAATTTGAATCTTTATTGCATGCATTTTAACTTTCTATTGATCACCTCTTTATCAACCTTTCCATATCCCTTATAACAAAAATTTTCATGTACTAATTACCAAACTCAAACAAAAAGAACTTTTCATCATATTCAAGAAGCACGTATATAGATTTTTTTTCAAATATTACCCAACAGTTCTCTAACTCAGATTAATGATAAATAACACTATCACCATAACCAAAGCAAAATAAATGAAATCACATGACTTTAAATTTGATTCTCAACTCTCCCAAGAGACACATTTTTTACCTCTACCATCAGAGTGAATATCTCTACATCTCACTGATTTATAAATGACTCTAGATTCTTTCAGTTCTATTGAAACAGTATCTCATCACATTCTACATTTTTTTTCTTATGATCACATTACTCATCAAATAGTAGCAAACGTAACTTCTGATACTTGCAAATTGTATTTACTGTATTAAATTCACTTAATCAAAATCCTAATCATATGATTGCATTTTGATCATAATCCATCACGAACTCTTATTACCATTACGCTCTATAGTTGTTGCCATCATTTCAAAGTTAACTTCATCATCAATATGATACCTAACTTATTATATTGGTCAAATCTAAAGGATTTTCTATACACTTTCTTACTAAAATTCTCAACTGCCTTTACATAAGTATACTTGCTGGGACTTTCCTTACTCATAAAGCTTATCATTATAATATTATCCACTTATCATTTTGATATTGAACCACTCCCTTAAATCTTATTATGGATCAATAGTCCTTATTCAGAATCCCTCGAATACACCTTGCTACCTAAATGCATTAATTATACCAAGGATCCACCAATAAAATATTTCTTATAAATAATGCTTAACCAAGCATCTAGAGTAACAAACTAGTTGATTTCTCAAATTTGAATGCAATTATTAAATTTTATTAAATGATCCTATCATACACTAATAACTCCTTAAGCAATTACTATTCACACTGTACACTATGTCACTAACACTAACACTAGAACTCATCGTACCTATCAAGAAAGTAGTATCAAAATAGCACGCATACTTCTACCTATCCAATAGTTGCATCCATCATCACTCTAGCCTAAGTAATACATTTTTTTCTTCATAAATTCAGTCGTAAGCAAAAATAACACAGTCCATAACTCTAACCAAGTAAGCATCGGTAACGTGTGATAGTCGTATCATGGCCCTTCTTGATATCCATTTGATCTATGAAATCATAGTAGAGATTCTGACCTCAATTGGGCACAACATCATTCTTATCATTTTCTAAGGGATCCATACATATCATGACGACTTTAATAATAGAAATTTGCAGAATTACCAAATTTATTATCTAGCTATCCCTTTAACATTTCACCTTTAATTATCACCATTTTCGATAACGTATATACCACCTCAATACTGTTTGTGTAGCTGGGTAACTAACCCAAAAGGACAACACATTCTTGGAATCCCTCCATCCATTGGTTGACCTCATCACTCAAATATCCTCAAAGTGCATCATCGAGTCATCACCTTACTTAATATTTTCTAATCATCAAACACTTTAATTCTTATAAGTATATCACTTACACTTTAGTACCAGATCTAAATTCAAGTCATATACAACCAACCAACTACTCATGTAAAGAACCAAGCACGAATCATCTCTATAAGTAAGAGAAATGAAATAAAGCGGTAAGAATCATACCAATTCAAGGATGCACAGTGGAGAAAGGATAAACAAAAGGAAGTTTCCTAACAGACTTCATAGTGTCTCGAAGATAAGTATAGACATCTCCGTAGCGATCCTCGAGACTCTACTAGACTCAGCTTGTCCACACGTGAGACCTATGAACCTGGGACTATGATACCATCTGTTACGATCCAAAAATAGACGTGATGGCACTCGTCTTATCCCACTAAGACAAGTCAGCCTAAAATCCATTTATAATAATAAAATGCGGAAGGATAATATAAAGTGAAAATTTTAACTACGAATAATAAGTCAACTTTGTTAAAATCCTCCAAAATCAGGTTATCACGTGCACAAGCCGCTAATGATGTTGTCTCTAAAGTAGAACAAGATCATAAATAGGAGGATGAGACTTGTTGAGATGACAAATAGCTACCTCACTAATCTCCATAGAAAGCCTCATGGAGAAGAAAGAGAGTATCACAAAGATTTGAGTGCATAACCTACAAAAATATAGAAGCAAGGGGTGAGTACCAACCACACGGTACCCAGCAAATCAACTAACAAAATAAAGCAAGTATAATAGAATACACAAACTCCTTTCATCCCAACCGACCTCCACAACTATAACCTGCACAGAAATCAGCCCAACACAACAACACATAATACACAATAACGATAGTTTTCACAATATCACAATTTAAAATCACAAGTCATAACTCATAAGTGATAATACAGTCAATCACAAGAATAACATCATGCCACACAAGAATATGCAAGGATGAGATCCAATGCAACACCACGAAATGATATACCTCAAATGTCAAGTCATCTCTAAATCGTATATACACAATACCTCTCGGGAATACATCGAGGGTTTGTGACCCATGGGAGATTGGTGAGGTTCATATACTGACACCAATGTTCTCTACGTGTTTGTGCAGACGATCTCAATGCACTATCATAAAATCAACTATCCCCAGCATGGACGATCTCCACGTGCCCAACTTGGATTATAATAGTAATTTCAACACACACTCAATCTCATGTCAATTCGTATGTACAATAAAATGTCAATAATATAGGAGATGGTAATGCATCACCACACAATAAATATTGGTACAACATGTAGTCACCTCAACTATTATAAATATTTCATGTATCACACATATAAGAAAGGAAAACTTTGAAAATTCTACGAGAATTATAAAGTTTTGAAAGTTCACTTGCCTTAGTTTAATCACTACCAATCAAACACTTGAGCCCTTTCCTTTCGAATAGAATCTACAGTACCATGATCTATTAAAATAATTTATCACAATAAGATTTTAAGACTAACAATACCAATATTACTAGACATCTAGCCTAGACCCAAAAACTAACTAATTTCATAGTCAATTCTCAAAATTACAAGCCTAGGTATAAGTCTTAATATCTTCAATATTCAAAATCTAATGGTGTTCATATAATACAAATACCCAATATAAATGCTAAAGCATATACATATATAGATATATACACATCTGGAATGCACCCTACTCTTATAAATTCGACTTATGAAGAACCAAGAGCACTGGGCAAAAGAGTGCCCATAAATGAGAAACATACATGAGCAAATTAATATATATATAATGATTCCTTAAGATAAAGGGTGCATTATTTTTATTATAAAAAAATTGTTTAAGCAATCATAATTAATGCAACAGTACTAAACATTGTGAATTTCCATTCAACTTTGGCCACCTCTATATTGCTAACTCAATATGCAATTGCTTAAATTAAGAATTGATTCCTTGGACCACTACCCATAATACTACTTAATGTCGTGACCCAAGTCTATGGCCTAGACGTGACACGGCACAAGAGGAACCTGATGGGACCCGAAGCAAGCCTCTTAGAGTATCATTAGACATCCTTGGTCGTGGAAGCAACAAATCAAACATCAAAAGCTAAAAGAATGGGGAAAATGGGGCTAAGAGAAACACTTTCATGTCATCATAATCAAGAGACAAGAGTCAAACGCATATCATAGATGCTTAATATGTCCAACAACACCTCTAATACATAGATAAGAGCGGGGCTAAGACAAAGTAATCGGGCTCACCCTCATAGTCAAATAGATAATAAAGAAAAATGTCTCAATACGTAATAGGAGAAACATAGACTAAAGTCCCCGAAGTGAAGGACTCACCACTAGCTTGAATAGCACCAAACTAGCCACATAGAGGAGGATGATCAACTTGGACTCTGATTCTTACATGTGACATCATGTAGGCATAGAGTATGCATTAGTATGTTTAAATGTACTAAGTATGTAGGGTGCAATGCAAACAAGAATTAAGCATCATAATCAAAATGCATATCAATAGGCAATAGCCATAGTATAACAATATGGCATGTATAATCAATGCATAAGTAAAATATGCTTAAGTAAATCATGCTCATATAGGCTATCATATGTGTAGAAGATACCAAGCTAGATTTTCTAATGTACAACCCTTTGGTAGGTTAGTGATCATGTCACCCCATCACTTAGGTGAATAAGTACTAACCCTCATCTAGGTTAGTGATAATGCTGCCCAATCACTATGGCGGAGAAGTACAAACCCTTCTCTAGGTTGATGAGTACAAACCCTTATTTACGTTAGTAATTATGCCGCCTCATCACTAGATGGAGAAGTACAAACCATTTCCTAGGTTGATGAGTATAACCCCCAATCTAGGTTATCCGGGTTCTTAGTCCCCCGAATTAGGCATGGTCTAATACAACACTTTATATAGAATTAATCATATACATAAGCTCATTACATCATCATATATCATTCTTATCATATCTCATGCTTTGAATCTTCAACTCCTCAAGAAACCACATCCGGACATCTTATCAAACACTTTGAGGGTGTGTAATGCTAGTATAAAACCATGAAATATAGAGGTGAAATCATGAAAGAAAATCCATTGTAAAACCATCAATCAACACCTTGCAATACCCTTAAGCAATATATATCTAAACTCTTTCTCAAATCTTACAATAGATCAAAGATTTATAGCTCAAAACATGGCAAAACAATCACAACTTTACATAGCTTTAACATAGTGTGCAGTGAATTTCATAATAAGCAATACCTATTTATAAATCAATTTTAAATCATGCACTTTGAGTAAAAGGAGATTTAGGTATCATGGGTGAAAGGAACCCATGAGAGAAACTCATATACCTTAGCTTAGAGATGAACTTGGTGAAGATTGGAGATGGAGACTTGAAGCTTGAAGAAGAACCTTCAAGGAGAACCTTAGCTTGGGAAGAGGGTTTGGGACTTGAATTTGGGAGTAAAAATATGACTAAGTGTTTTAGTGAGTATTAGGGAATGTTTAGGATGATATGAGGGTGAAATAAAGCTAAATATAAGTAAAAATACGTTTAGGAACACTCAGGCCCAAGACCCCAGAGCCTTGGACCGAGATACAAATCATTGGCAGCGAAATACATAGGTCCGCGACGCAGACCTGCCGCGGAGGCAAAACTAACACATGTCCGTAACGGCTGCACATCGCGGTGTTGTCGCGGATCATCTCTGAAAATTAAAATTTTGGAAATTTAAAAGTTTGATTCGATTGCTCTAAAATTGGGGTTAGACCCTTTTCCCCTAATTTTGACCCCCTAAACAAGAATATAAGTCGAATTTTCAATATCACGCACGAATTTTGAGTTATATAAAATTTAAAAATTCGAGCATTCCGAGGCAGATTTTCAGGAACTTTTTGGGGTCGTTTCACTTATAATTATATACCTGCAAACATATTCAATTCACCTGCGTATGGTGTTGTTCTTCATCGTTTCTCATTGAAGTTAATCGCTCAACCCTATTTCTTCTCTTTTTATTATTTTTTTCAAAACTATTTATGTACTAAAAGTGATGAATTATATTAACCTAATAATTAGTAAATATGGTATAAGTGATCAAGAATTTTAATTAAATTATCACTTTAGCCCATCAACTAACTCGACAATCTAAAACCATCGTTTAACTCAGTAATAATAATTATGAATAGTCCAAAGACTCCCTTAAAATTTATGAGAATAATATTTGTAGGAGAATAAGTTGATTAATTCTCGAAATGACCTAACGGGTCATTACACCTCCCTTCACGATCGCAATGAGTAACCTACTGGCACCGGATATTTGATTTTAGGATTTTTGTAAAGTCTCAGATCGAACCTTCAGGAATCGTTCAGATTTCCAAACGCAAATCATATATGCTACCCTACTAAATTTGATGTTTCAAACTCAATGGAATCGTTAAAAATCGAATTCGAGGTCTTCTTGGCCTAAACCTCGATAACGCACAACTAAACTAGTTTAGGACATAAAAAGACCAATATGCTCTTGAAGATTCTAAAAAATATGACAATATCTTTCTTAGGCCTAAAATCACCTCTCGAATCCAACAAAATCAACATAAATCCAATTCGAGTATCCGTACTCAAAATGCTGACCGAAGTCAGAACTAGCTTATTTTCAATCAACTTTTTTAACTTAAGACCTCAATTTCGCGTATGGACTCCAAATATGATGCCGTCATTTCTTCTATCTCAATTTCATGTTCCAGAGCTAATGGAATCGATAGAATTCCATTCTGAGACCGAAACTTCAAATGGCGTCAAAAATGACTTTTTAAATAACTTAAGCCTTAAAACTAAAAACTTGTGAAGTTCTTAACTTTTACACAAAACCAACCATGCAAGTTGATCAAGTAATACTAGGGGAAGCTAATGGGAGGGCTAAAATGGTAATTTTTACAAAAATTTCCAAAATGGCCACTAAGGTCATTGCATTATCCACGACTAAAAATGATGTTCGTCCTAAAACATATGGAAAAGGGGAAGTACCTAGAATCTCAAATAGGTAGGGGTAGCTAGTGTGCATGTTAGATGTAGTATCTTAAGTAGCCTCCTCAATTGGTTCACTGAAGCAATCTCCTTTGTTCTAAGCCACCTAATCTATCTATCTAATATAGCCACTGGCTCCTCATAATAAGTCAAATCTGAACCCAACACCATTGAATCATAGGAAAACACATGAGACTTGTCTAATATGCATTTGCAAAGCATGGAGACATGGAAAAGAGAATGAACTACTAAAAATCTAGGGGGAAAGGCCAACTCATAAGCAATCTCACCCACTCCCCTTAATATCTCAAATAGGATGAGGAACTGTGGGCTAAGCTTGCCCCTCTTTCCAAATCTCATTACACCTTTCATGGTTGATACCTTCGGCTATACCTGGTCACCTACCATAAACTCCAATAACTAGATCCTCCTATCAATATAGTTCTTCCTACGACCTAGGTTGTTACCAACCTACTCTATATCAAGTGAACCTTTTCCTTCTCCTCTGTAAGCAAGTCAACAACTAAATCACCCTCTAAAACAAAATCAAACCACCCAATGGGAGATTGGCACCTCCTACCATATAATTCCTCGAATGGTGCCATTTGGATGGTGAAGTAATAACTATTGTTATATGCAAATTCTACCAAGAGCAAGTGCCGACCCCAACGAGCCCTTAAGTCTATCTTGCATGCCCGTAGCATATCCTCTAGCACTTGAATAGTCCACTTAGACTCCATCAGTTTGAGCATGAAAGGATGAACTTAGATCCAAACATGTACCCAACCCTTGCTATAGGGCCTTCCTGAAGTCAGAAGTAAACACTGGACCTCAATCTGACATAATAGAGATATGTATCCCGTGCAATCTAACAACTTCACAGATATAGATCCTAGACAACTGCTCCACACTGTAACTAGTCCTTACTAGAATGTAATGAGCTGATTTGGACAATTTGTCCACATCACCCAAACTGAGCCGAACTTACCCAATGCAGATGTGTTGTTAAAATACGCATTTTTGATGCTTAAAACTTGAAACTTTATATGTTATCAAAGTGATATTAGTAGATTTGATGTACTTTTATGTTTGTTTTGCAAGATTACAGGGTTGACACAATTTTTGGGCTAAGTGTACAGATTTTGCTGAGGCAAAGGTTCCACGAGACCTTTTACGGGCCATAGAGAATTCTATGTGCCGTAGATCTGGTCTCCTACAAAAATTTAATGAAGGGTGATTTTCTGAAGTTAAGTCTACGTACATGCAGACGAACCATAGAAGATTTTACGAGTCATAAACTTGGTGTCATGCCTTGAGGATCAGATAGTGGGGAGTTGCTGAAAGCTATCAGAGGAAACCCTCTACGAGCCATAAAATATTAGACAGGTAGTAGAAATCTGTCGTAGAAGTCTGACCTAGACCTGAATATGCAATCCACGAAAGCCCGACTACGGGCTGTAAAACATTATACGGCCCGTAACTGCCCGTAGAGTCTGCTAACCCAGTTATCCTAGTTCATTTTAATTATATATTTTGAAAACTATAAATAAGTTTTTTAGATTATTTTTCATAAGGAATAGGAGAGAACATCATAAGAACAATAGAGAGCTTGAGAGAAACACTTACAAACTTTATTTTGTGTCATTAATTCAATCTTGTGATTATTCTTGGTGAAGAGTTTGGATTCATTATGCTTAAATCTCTTGTGTAAGCGCTCAATTATGTTATTCAAATTCATAATTCTTGCTTCTACATGGATCATGAGTAGCTAAATCTACAACTAGGGTTATGGAAAGCATGAAAAACTAACAAAATAAAATCGGATAATTCATAATTTTTGAAAAGTGTGCATACAGGTATTTATTAATTCTCTTTGTATTGAATGATTTTTAATGGTGGCCAACGTTAGAACTCGCCTAGTGTTACTGACTGGATCAAGGTAGTGATGAATAGGAAAAGAGATTAATTAATAGGATTTGATTGATGTTTCTCGTCTACTCAACCAAACTGAGTCAAGGGTAGGTTGTATTGGAAAAATAGGTAAGGGTTAGTAATTTCACGCTATGGGGATCAGGCAATTATGTAGTGAAATTTTTCTCTCGCCTTGATCAAATGGTTTGGTGAACTTAACTTGTGGTTCAATATGTTACACACTAAAAAAAATTTGATTAGCTAGTAATACAAAGTTAGGGAATCATGGAGAATACAATACCCTATTTACTCTTCGTACTGATTACCCATAGTAGTTACAAACCCCCGGGAGATAAATAGGTTAATCAACCCAAATTCCCTTGAATTCTTCTAAGTCTACCATATTCCCTATGGGTTCGACCCTAACCTCGGTTTAGTTAATATCTTGACAATGACTATTTTAGCCTCAAAAGGGAGGTGTAGTTTGGGCAACATCAAGATATTGGCGTCGTTGTCAGGACGTATGGCTAGACTTGTATTCGAGTAGTCAGGAATTAATCCTTAGTTCTCTTATTTTACATTTTTTTGTTATTTTTGTTCTATTTAGGGTACAAGTGTAGTGTGTTCCCAATACGCGAAGTCGAGCCATTCTCTTGACTTTGTTTAACCCATAGATCCAGAGAAGACTAAGAAAGATGGTCCAAAATAATGCAAACAATGCAGTTAACACAACTCTAAATCAGAATGGAAATGAGAATGAGAATGCGAACAATGAAAAACCTACCTCCTCTTGAGGATATTAATCCATAGCTACAGGACATAAATGCCAAAGCTTATCAGTGGAATTAATATTGGCTGAACCTTGTGGCTATAGATGTGACTGGAGCCATTGTGCTACCGCCACTACCAGATAACACAAAGTTCATGGTTTCAAGTGGGTTGCTCCAGATGCTGCAAAACTTTGGGTTGTTCGCGGGCCTACTATCAAAGGATCTGCATAGTCATCTACACAATATTGTGTTTGTCGGTAAGACAGTAATGGGAACACAAAATCTATCTATGGATGTAGTGGGACTTTGCGTTTCCCTATTTCTCTCACTGTCAATGCAGTGTTATGGCTATCTAAGCTCCCGCAGAGCTGCTCACCAGTTGGGCTGAGTTACAAAAGGACTTTTTGAGAGATTCTTGCTGAGATTGAAAAAGCTCAAGTTAAAAGATCAAATCAATAACTTTGAGCAACTTCCTGGTGACTCGATTAGTACTACATGTGAGCAATTCACAAAGTGCTTGCGGAGTGTCCCAGACCACAAAATTATTGATGATGCCTTAGTGGAGATCTTCTACCATACCCTGGACAAGAATAGCCAAACATGTGTTGATACCATCATAGGGGGAATGTTTTTAATCAACCGTTTGTAAGGATTGCTGAGAAGTTGGAAAAGGTGGTCAAGACGAATTGTGCATAGGGGAAAAAAGATGGGTCATCAACTAAAAGTTCCTGCACTATCAGTATTGGTTTAGAGCAAGAAAAAATAAATGAGGAGATAATGCAAGAGCTTCCCTGAATTCGTATCGGCATGGAGGTGATGATGAACTAGAATCTGGAATGAGTTAATGTAGTTGTTCATAAGCCTCCGAGAACACCCATGTACGAGGATACTTACTAACAGGTGGACACTTTCTTCATTACTGATCAGACAGGGGGTTTCCGGACCAATGCCCAAGGGTCGCAAGACTATTGTTGTCAAGGTAAAGGAAACTAAGGTCAGACTTATAACAGAGATGGAGCTTTCAGAGACAACTATGGAGGTTACTATAAAAGGAATAAGAGCCAAGATAGAGATGCAGATTGAGGTTGCAAATATGGCTACAGAAATGGTCTTTATGTGCCATGGAACAATCGTGATACTGGTGCTAGTAGTTCAAGAGTTAAGGAGATGTTTGACGGACTATTGAAGCAGGTTGACACACTGGATAAGACCTTGAGGGGGATAAAGTCTGACATCTCTAGCATAAATCAGAAAATCGAGTCTCTTTATGTGGCTATCAAATAGCTGAAGCAACAGTTTGGTCAAGTATCAACTCAACTCAACCAGCATCAGAGAGGTACACTACCTAACAACATAGTTCAGAACCTAAAGAATGAAGGGTAGTAATGGCAGTGATTACTCATAGTGGTAAGATTACCATTGATCCTCCCATGCCGGTAGATGATGATGATGTTCGAGAGGAGACAGTTGAGGTCAAGGATGGTGATACCAGAGATGATCATGTCAAGGATGGGGTAAGTGATGCTGCAAAGGTTCCATAGAAGCTGAATCCCATTCCTAGACCTCCTCCTCCCTTCTCTCAAAGAATCAAGAAGAAGGAGGAGGAGGAGGAGGAGGAGGAGGACAAGTTCAAGAACTTTCTCTCCATGTTGAAATAACTCTCCATCAGCATCCCTCTGATTGAGGCAATAAGAAGATGCCAGGGTATGCAAAGTTTATGAAGGACTTGGTACAAAGAAGCACACTGTGAGTTAGGAGCTCTTCCAAAAACTTCAACATTGCAATGCAATCACTACAAGGTCCTTCATGTAGAAGTGAGAAGATCTTGGCGCTTTCACCATACCCTACACTATTAGAGATATTGAGTTAGCAAGGTCAGCTTATGATCTCGGTGCTAGCATAAATCTAGTGCCCCTTGTGCTCTTTAAAAAGCTAGGATTGGCATCCCCTACTCCAACAAGCATGTGGTTGTTGATAGATGACCGCACGGTGAAGAAGCCTATGGGGATACTTTATGGCATACTCGACAAAGTTGAGAAATTCATATTCCCCATGAACTTTATGATCCTAGAAAGTGAAGTTAACTTAGAAGTCCCAATCATCTTGGGAAGACCCATCCTAGCCACTAGTTGAGCACTAATGGATATGAAAGCTAGTCAACTTAGGTTTAGATCGAATGACGAAGAAGTTAACTTCAATATCTGTCAATCAATGAAGAGGCCAGACGACTTGAAAAAGGCTTTTTGGGCACTTGGTGAAGCCTGAATAACCAAGTAGTCCAAGTCGTATAGCGATAATAAATCAAGCGCTACTTAGGAGGCAACCCAAGATATTTGATGTAATAGTTATAGTGTTGTTTAGTTTTTTAGCTTTGGACTTATAAGTAGTTTGATTTTTCATATTTTGGTTGTAGTTATGGACATTGGCCTAGTTGCATATAGGGCAACAGTGTGTTCTATAAATAATGTGCATGTATATGACTAAGTCAGCCATCATTAGCTGAAAAGGCATCAAGAAGTGCTTCTATGATTGGTTCTACGGGCCGTATGTAAATCTATAACTCATACAATGTCTCGTCGAACACTTTTAGTGAGCAAAAATTTATGCACTCCTATCAATAAGCCAACTTTATAGACCGTAAATAAAACTACGGGCCATGAATGGGGCTTTTTGACCCCAGGTAAGATCTTCTGTTTATTGGCTAACTGTGGAGGTTTCTACGACCAACTCTATTAGTCATATTCAAATCTCTAACTTGTAGACTGGTTCGTGAAACTCAGTCCCAAAATTAGGGTTTGGGCATTCTACGAAATCATGATTTGCGGGCCGCAAAATCTTCTACGGCCCATAATCAAGGTCTCGTAAAGCCTAAGCCCATTAATTTTTGTTGACCCTATCAAACTATAAATAGAAGGGGTCAAATAAATTTGACCCCATTCTTCCCCAAAAATTACATATAAAACCCTGACACCCCTTCCCTTGTTCCTCTGACTACTGACGACCAACCACCCACCTAACTTTCTGGAAGCCTTCAGACAACCTCATGGTTCCACCTTTTCAATTTCTCCTTCAATTTTTACATCTTGGTCATTCAATTTGGTAAGTTCTCGGACCTAAAAACCCTTCTAACTACCAAATTTGTCTGATTGAGTTGAAATTTCTTATGGGCATAGTAATCCGAACAATATGAATATGAACCCGTGGATGCTATTATTTGTGCTTAAAATTGAATTATGATAATAGGTGCTAACGCTTGATTAAGTGTTAAAAGCCGAAAAGTTATGTGTATGGCCTTGTCTTTATGTTTGAATGATGTGTATGAAAACTAGGTGGTCATATATCGTTTGAATTGAATTGGCTCTGTGCATGAAAATTCGTTATATGATGACATGTGTATGTAATTTGATGCTAAACCATTCAAACAGGGTCGAGTGACTTGGGAAAATATGCAAAATGATATTCAATGGGTTTATGAAAAGAATTGCATATGGGGTGTTGGGTGTTTAATTTGACCCATTTGGGGATGTGTGTGTATTATTTCGATACTGAAATAGTGGTTAAAATTGTCATTTGGGATCCATGTTGATGGATTTGGAAACTCAGGTTTCTAGGTTTTTCACTCTACGAGGGTCTTCTACGATGCGGCAAAATTTCCACAAGCTGTAGTTGCCCCTCGTATGAAAATCCAGAAACTTGAAGTTTTAGAGAACCTATCAGACTAGACCTTCTATGACTCGTAGAATATTCTAGGACTCGTAGACAGGCCTTATAGAGCCTTGCCTATAAAAGTTTAAACACTGGAACACTTTCATGATTCAGTGTACTTCTATAAGTCGTACCTAGTCTCATGGATGCAATTCCAATAAGTAAAATTTTTGAACATTGTTTCTACTAGGGTCTTCTATGACACGTAGGTTTTACTATGGCCCATAGAAGTGCATCCTTAGTCCCTTTTGTAACTAATCTGATTTTTGACTTTGCTTTTCATTTCTCTACTTGTGGGGCTAACCATTTTTGCCAATTATCTATATTTCAGGTACCATGGCCCCTAAGCCAAAATGCGATGAGATCTGATCCATATAGAGAAGGCTCAGGGATAAGACCTGGGGGGAGCAAAAGATTCCCCCGAGGATCTCAACGTCTGACCTGACCCGGATGCTGATAGACTACAGACACATGCTACCACCAGACTCGGGCAGGCCCACACCTAGGCCATTGTTGTTTGCACTCTCTAGTCTGATGAGCGAGGCAACAATTCCATTCAAATGACTCCGTTAGGAAAGGAGTCAGAGTCAAGGTCAAGATCCTACGACGAGTTAGAGACAGAGTCCTCTGCCATACCACTTCAGGCATCACCATCACCACCAGACACTCTATCCAACTGGTGGTGAGTTGAGGGCATGCGGGACATTTACACAAAGGGTACGTATAGGAATGAATGAGGCAAACCAGGCAACTCTAGTTTTTAGAAGCCCTGAATCATCACTTTTGGACTAGCGGGTGATTCGATTACTCGAGATAATATAACTGAATATAGGAAAATTTCTGTGAAATAGACTTGGATTTTTTTTCAATAGGTAGTGTCCCTAGTCTCCAGGACACTATCAGCAAATATGGGCTCCAGTAGCTGTCCAAAGCACCAGGGAAGTACTACCTAACTATGGTTCGAATGTTCTACACATCTACGCCACCATAATACTCCACACTCTTCCCAATGGGAATAAGCCCCTTACTCAGCCCAAGCTGACACACACTAGAGTGAGAGGCCAACAGGTGGACATTTCCGAGACTACCATCCATTGTATGTTGTTTAGGCCTGAGTTCCTATCCCCCAGTTCCACAACAGAGTATGACCAAAGGGTGGGGCAGACTAGGGATAAGGCCCTGATGAGAGACTTGAGCTGCAGAGCCGGCATGATAAGATAGATGGCAGTACAGATTGCAGAGTAGGGCTCGAACCCTGCATGGGTAGCCACGTCTTCTGTGGCCATTGTTAAGGCTTCCCTTTGTTTCCAAACAAAATTTTGGTAGGCCATTATGAGGTCACAAATCCGTCCAATGCTTGCAGATAACACCTTGATGTTAGACCATGCTATTTCGATTGCCAGCATCTTGGCTGGCTACGAGATTGATTGGGCCAGCCTCATCGCAGAGCAGATTCACGAGGCAACCTTGAAGAGATCTACCTCAATTCCCTTTCCCTGCTTGATCTATAGACACTATCTAGAGTCAAGGGTGGAGAGTTTATATCACCTAGACTCATTGATTGAGGTCAGTGTACTTTGGATGCCAACCTGATCAAGGATGAGGATAATCCGGTGACACTTCAGCAAGTACCGTATTGCCAACTCAGATACCAAAGATGTTTGCGACAGAGCCACCTCTTGAGGCTCCACCCACCACCACTGTTGTTGCTACTACCGAGGAGGTCCCCCACAGACTAAAACTAATACGGAGAGGGGGCCCACTACTAATACTTCTACCCCAAAAGTCATTCCCATACCAACAGCACCTCCTAGCATGGTTATGTGTCAGGGCCGTTTATTCAGTCCATGGCGCAGCGATTGGACCATACTGAGTCTCAGTTGACTCAGCTACTTCAGTATATCAGGCCTTGGGTCCGCTAGGCTATTACAGAGTCCGAGGGATACATGCAAGCATTCACGGTCACTACTACTTTGGACCAACTTACAGTCGTGGATGCCCGCATAAATAATTTTGAGTTGCGGGTCTAGCAGAGCCTAAACACAACACTGCCCGCAGATATGACGATCCTACATATAGAAATCTAATAGCTTCGGGCCGACATGATAGCTGCTTTGACCGCACTGGTGGCATTACCATAGTCCACTCCTCCGGTGTCGGTAGTGGACTTGTCTGCTTCTGAGGAGCCTTCACATACTTCCCTTAGGAGGAGACCTCATACTGATGATGATCCAGATATATTGAGGATGCAGGTGGGGCTTATAGAGATGCGGGGGCTAGAGATTGTCGTGATGGGCTCAAGACAGGATGAGAAGCTGTGGCAGGCTTGTGAGATTTAGAGGGTGAGGGGTGCTAGCCCCTCCAACTACACTCCTATCATTGCGGAGGCCACCAGGCAAGTTGAGGGAAGCCAAACTTCGTCAAAGACTAGTGCTTAGGCTCCCAAGTATGTTCTTTTTGACCCCTGTGCTTTATAGTCTATTTTTGTGCATTGAGGACAGTCCAATTCTTTTTCGATGGGTGTGGGTGGTTATAGGCCTCAGTGAAGTCTGAGTAACCTTGACCTATAACTATCTTAAATTTTTAAATCCTAATATTTTTCTTGTCTGTGTTCTTTTTCTCATGGATATTTAATTTCTGTTGAACCGGCATGTTTAGGATATGTAGGTAGTATTGGTAGCATATAGTATTAATATTTATGGCATGTGTGTGTTATTGTGTTTTTGTGTGGAAAATGATACACACCAAAATTTTGATTAGTTAGTCTTGATAGCAATCATGCATGTCAGTGCTTGTTCTGATAAGTAAGGATAATCAGTGTTGTGTGAGTATGAGTTTTCTTTGCTAAAAGTACATATATTGTGTTATAATTCAGAACTTGTCCTATTACTATGACTTAGACTGTAGGTTAGTTGGTTAGGAAAGGATATTGGATTATTGTTTATAATAGTCATTTAGCTTAAATGACCAATCAAATATGTGAAATATCCCTTGATCCTAATGTTTGAATCTTACATACACCTTTTCTTTGTAAAAATCTAAGTTACCTAGCCTTACTAGATGTAAAATCCTGAAATTGGCTATGGTTCTACCTTGAACATTGTGCACCTTGGCAGAGACAAAAAGCCTAAGTTGAGGGTGGCCACCAAAAGTGGCTCAGGTTCTTAGGTTGGATGTTATGCACCTCGACTCAGGCCAAAATCCCAAGTTGAGGGTGGCTGGTGTAAGGGTAAACACAAAATGAGGAGGAAAAACTAGCGATACAGGGTAAAGGACATAAAAATATGTGCTGGGTGCAAGAAAAATGAGTGATGCCTAAGTAATGAGCTAAAAAGAAAAATGGTGTGAAAATAAAAAGGTAAAAGGCTGAAAAATGAAGATAAGGCACCAAAAAAAGCTTGAAATAGGAGAAAGGGTGAATGAGGTGAAAAATAACAGTATTATTAGGAAAAAAGTGTAGAAAAACGCAGTGTCAATGAGGATCTTTAATTACTATTTTTCCAAAACATCATACCAAAACTCCTTGCGCCTACGTTACAAGCCAATAAAGTCCTAAAATGATCCTAATCCAAGTAGTCAAATGTCATAGTCATGAGTATAGGGGCGAGCATATGGTTTTGACCACGGTATTTGAATGCCTTTTGTGAGAGTGAATGATTTTGCATAGTCTCAAGATTACATCTGAAAATATCATCATGAGAGAGAGATAATACTTCTTTCTGTGAGGGCACTTGCATTGCATTGTTGATATTGGACTAACTCGGTAATTGTTTCTTGTTGCTAATTACTTTGTTTTTCATAGTTGCACTATCACATATGCTGATGTATATTGGTTTATTTGATAGCTAGCTGATGTTGTTTTAAAGTGGTGTAGATATCTATGCTTGAATTTGATATGATGTATGCCATTAGATTGAGATCAGTGTGTTACTGTGTTGCTTATGTAGATTGAGACTGTCACTTGAGGACAAGCAACAATTTTAAGTTGAGAGTGTTGATGTGCTATCAAGATACCATACTTATGATGTATAAAAATTAAAATTTTATGTGTTTTCAAAGCGATTTTAGTAGATTAGATGTATTTTTATATTTGTTTTGCAGGATTACGGGGTTAGCACAATTTTTGGGCTAAGTGTGCAGATTTCCTTTTATGGGCCGTAGAGAATTCTATGGGCTGTAAATTTGGTATCACACAAAATTCTAGTGAATAGCAATTTTCTGAAGTTAAGTCGACGAACATGCAAATGAGCCGTAGAAGATTTTACGAGTCGTGGACTTGGTGTCGTGCCCTAAGGATAAAAAGTGGGGAGTTGCTGAAAATTCATCAGACGAAACCGCTACAGTCTATAAAACATTATGCAGGCCGTAGAAAGATGTCATAGAAGCTAGCCCAAAAATAAAGATGCAATCCACGAAAGCCTGACGATAGGCCGTAAAATATTATACGGCCCATAGAACTACCCGTAGAGTCTGCCGGTCCAGTTATCTTATTCCATTTTGGTTTTGTATTTTAAATACTATAAATAGATTTTAGGTTATTTTTCCTAAGGAAGAGGAGAGGAACATCATAAGAATAGTAGAGAGCTTGAGATAAACACTTGTAAACTTTATTTTGTATTTTTAATTCAATCTTATGATACTTAGTGAAGAGTTTGGATTCATTGTACTTAATTCTCTTGTGTAAGTGCTCAATTTATTATTCAAATTCATAATTCTTGCTTCTAGACGGATCATAAGTAGCTAAATCCACAACTAGGATTGTGGGAACCATGAAGAACTAACAAAGTAAAATCAGATAATTCATAATTCTTAAAATGTGTGCATGCATGTATTAATTAATTCTCTTCAGAGTGAATACTTTTTAATGGTGGCCAATGTTGGAGCTTGCCTAGTGTTATGACTAGATCAAGGTAGTAATGAATAGGAAAAGAGATTAATTAACAGGATTCGAGTGATGTTTCTCATCAAATCAACCAAACTAGGCCAAGGGGAGGTTGTACTGGAACAATACGTAAGAGTTAGTAATGTCACACTATGTGGATGGCCCAAATCACGTAGTGAAATTTGCCTCTCACCTAGATCAAAGGGTTTAGTAAACTTAACTTACTGTTCTACATGCTACACACTAGAAAAGAATTTAGTTATCTATGAATAGTAAGTTAGGGAATCATGAGAAACACAATACCCTAGTTACTCTTCGTATTGATTTCACTCATCTTAGTTTAGCATTATTTCCCATAGTTGTTACAACCCCCCGCCCTTTGGGGAGATACGTACGTTAATCAACCCGAATTGCCTTGAATTCCACTAAGTCTATCATATTCCCTGTGTGTTCGACTCTAACATTGGTTATATTACATATCTTGACAACGACTGCTTTAGCCTCAAAAGTTAGGTGTAGATTGGGCAATATCAAATGCCATGAGTAATCTAGTCATAAAATCCATGGTAATATATTATAACTTCCACTCGAAATGGGCATCCTCTGCAACAACCCTCTTGGCTTTCGGTGCTCATACTTCACTTGTTGGCAATTCAAACACTTAGAGACGAACTCCGTAATGTCCCTCTTCATCCCTTACAACCAATAATGTTGCTAAAATAGTGAAACATCTTAGCCACACTTCCGTGAATAGAATACTTAGCACAGTGTGCCTCCTCTAAGATCATGTACACCTAATATCCTTCCTTAGGCACAAAAATGTGCCCATTAATTCTCAAAACACTATCTGAATCAAGAGAATCCAACTTGGCTTCATCCCACAACACCTTGTCCTAAATCATACATAGCTTATCATCATCAAACTAGTGAGCGTGGATCTGGTCCATCAAGGAAGACCTAACCTCAACAAAGGCTAAAACACTATGAAGTGGGGGAATATAAAGTCAGATCAGTTGTCAGGCTAAGGACTGAACTTGAGCAATTCCTCCATAATCTCCACCACCTTGTAGACCTTATCACCAATCTTGTGGATCCTCATCCACCTTAGAACTATGGAACTCTAGAGGATACATTCTAGCAAAATCTCTTACCCTTGAAGCCGGAGTAGGAGTCTTTAGGGAACCAACAACTTGAGCCAACATAGTGATAGCAACCCTAAACTCCTCATTAGTAACTTGATCAGTATGAGGGTCTTGAGAAGGGAATTTATCCTTATTAGCATCAAATCTCCTAGGAAATGGAGCACATCATTAAGGCATTTTCAAAAAAATTCAAAGGATAGATGTTAGGGAATTAGAGACATGAAGGCACGACATAGATCACAAAAGAAGCAAAGGTTTCCTAAATGTCTCATAGCATCAACGTTTATGATTGCTTCATGATAAAACTAAGCCCACCTAGTTTTTAAGTGAAGATTTCTATGATTTATGAGTATGATTAGGGCATTAATGAAGAGCTTCAAAGTTAAGTTTATCAAATACATAAGCATGAAGATAACTGCCCCAAAAGATATTTAAGAAAGATTCCTAAATTTTGAGTTACTCTTATTAATTGATACTTATGATTCTAAGAATGTGTTTTAAAGATTTTGTGGGATGACTTACCACTAAGAGAGATAGAGATTGGAACTCGTTCCATTAGTTGAGGCATGACCCCTTGAAGCCAAATCTCAATGTCCCTAACTATGTGCCGCCATATGATCCTTATAGGCTAGGCTAGTGGATCCGCGTAGGCTCAAATATTATGAAAGATGCAATTGTAAAGTTACTAAATTTTGAATATTTAACTTGACAAGTAGATTCTCCTTTTCTCAGTGGAAGGAGTGCATTGACCTTTTCCCAATGGAAGGAGTTCATTCGATTCCATGTAGTAGCTAGCATGGTCTTACTGTTGGTTATGGTCCATTCCCTCAAGCTTATGATTTCATTTTATGTGCTTTCCTATGCATTATCTCATATTAATCTTCTGTCATATTCCTTGTACATGTTTAAGCTTACTTTATGTATTATTCATCATATGTATCCTTATATCTTATGTTTGATAATGATGGCATTACAATTTCATCCATGCATTGCATCTCACATATATAGTGCATTCAAACATACTAACGCATATTTTGCCTGCATGATTTAACCATGTAGGGACAAGCACTCCTCCACCGGCTCGTGGCTAGTACTCAGTGTCCCAGACTAGCTTTATTGTTCGTGGTGAGCCCTTAGATTAGGATGACTCCACTTTTTCATCTATTTTGTATATTTGCTTTGTTTAAGACAATGTATTTGTAGCTCTTTTGAGGCATTTAAATTCTATGCTGCCTTATTTTAGACTTCTTTCTATTGATGGAGATCGACTAATATCGGTCCTATCTGTTTATGATGTAATTGGTATGCATATGGACAAACAAGTTGATTGTAGTATTTTCACTACTTTTTTTAATGTTGCTTCATTGTCAAATTGGCCCTTAGTCCATTTTCCCTTACTATTCTGCAAAAAGTTTTACTTAATGCTTATGAATGTCTAAGATGCTTGAGATGCTTAGGTGAGGTGCCTTCGGGTATATCATTCGTCGTGTGATGACCAGGCCCCTAGGTCATATTGTTATATATGTATCTAGAACGAGTTGTCGTAGCCTCAAACCAAAATTGTATACCCAAACCAGGCCTCCAAACCCAACTAGTACCTGGCCTCCAACCTAGGCTAATAGCCCCCACCAGGATAAGGTTAGATGTGGCCAGTGGTCTACCTGGGCCATTAGGCCTCGGACTAATCCATAAATACCCTCTATTAATAGCGCCTCTAGCGATGAGTAGCCTCCAACAATGTAGCCTCTAACTAGGGGTATATAGAATATTGTTAATCCTCATTTATACACTTCCTAGTGGGAGGATATATGTCTTATTATGGGAAATACTCGAGCCTCTAACAGTATGAATTAGTACACTGATGCTTCGATATGACGTGATCGATTTACCTCCATATATGAGCAGAATTAACTGTGTCACGGAACATTCCAAGATATCCATCCAATAATATGAAGAACTGTCAGACCCCGTAAATATTTTAATTGAGTGTTTTGGGAAGTGTAATTTGAAAATTTATTTTGGAAGTCCTTAATGGGATTAAATTATAAAAGTTTGGGGCCTAATTAAATGATTAACCAACTTGAGGCCCTTATGGGCAAATTTTAA
>JAABOM020111415.1:0-24181 GCA_011800125.2 Solanum clarkiae | reverse complement strand
ATACCTTTCAAGCCCCTTACTAGACCCAAGTCTTCATAGCCATCAAACCAAGCGCTTCCTTGACCAACTAACACCTCCACACCACTTAGGGGACCTAATATACCAAGCTTGAAGCGTCAAATAATTGAAAAATTGAAGAAAATGAAATTCCCCTGAGTTACTGTAGCAACCCGAGAGGGTTGCTTATGGTTTTCTTGGTTGCTCTCTTTTTTTTTTCTAACTATGGGAACTTCTCTTGCACAAGAGATGAATGCATATATATATATATAGGCAACAAGTCTCCACTTGAACCAATCAAAAAGAGCCACAACATGTGATCCAACTAACAATTTAAATCTTAAAGACTACACTCTAGAAGAAATTTACATTTGGTCCTAAAATTTACCAAATTGAACAAATTAAGGACTTACGGGTTCTAACTTACGGGTTCTAACAGAATCCCTTCATAAGGTTGATAGAGTACAAAACCCCCACCAAGGTTGACAGAGTACAAACCCCCCATCAAGGTTGATGGGTACCAACCCCCAACAAGGTTACTCGGGACTACCACCCCCCGAGCTAGGCGACCAAGGTACCAACCCCTCGATAGCCCGGGCCTACAACCCCCTGAGCTAGGCTTGGTCATCCCCAACACTACATAGAGATAATATATATATATATATATATATATATATATATATAGACACACACACACATTCCTTTCATCATCATATACATACATTCCTTTTTCATCATCGCTCCATCATCATTTCA
The DNA here is from genome assembly GCA_011800125.2 of Solanum clarkiae. NCBI lineage: Eukaryota > Viridiplantae > Streptophyta > Magnoliopsida > Solanales > Solanaceae > Solanum > Solanum clarkiae. The sequence goes on along the minus strand of JAABOM020111415.1, from coordinate 23,428 downwards.
TTATTCAACTCATAAAACATGCATTGGACCTTCATTTCGTCAATAATTCATAACTGGATATTTTATCAAATAATTAGATGGCGTGTAATGCTAGTGTACAATCACATAGTTCAAAGAGTGAAATCATGTAGTAAATTCAATGTAAAACTTTCAATAGATACTTGGCAATATCCTCAAGCAATACACATCAAAACCCTTCATCAAATCTTACAATAGACCTTAGATTCATAGCCCAAAACATGGTAAAACAATCACAATTTCATGAATCCCAACATAGTTTGCAGTAATTTTCATAATAGATAAGACCGATGGATAAATCAACTTTAAGTCATGCAATTTTGAGTAAAGAGAGATTGGGTATCATGGGTGAAAGAAACCCATGAAAGAAACCCACGTACCTTAGCTTTGGAGATGAAATTGATGAGGACAAAGATGGAGACTTGAATCTTGGTTGAATTCCTTAAGATGTGGAGAGGATTTTGGCACTTGTATGTTGAGAGAAACATAAGCCTAAATGTTTGAGTGAGTACTGGGGAATGTTTTGAATGATATAAGGGTGAAAAATGACTAAGTATAGGTATTTCCTCGTGTGGGAAGGCTTAGACCCAAGAACCAAAAGCCTTGGACCGAGACGCAAAAACTGGACAAAATTACTTAGAAAAATTGATGTGCAGATGCTACCGAAATTTGCCACTTCGAAATTTGAAATTTTGAATCGTTCGCTCTAAAATCGGGATTAGACCCTTTTCCCCTTAAATTTGATCCCTTGAAAAAGAATATGAATTAAGATTGCCGAAATAGATCACGGATATTTAGATATATGAAAATTATGATTTTGGGCACTTCCGAGGCACATTTTTGGGCACTTTTTGGGGTCGTTACAATATCTCCTCCTTGGGAACATTCGTCCCCGAATATCAAAGAAATGTACAAGAGAATAGTAGTCATAATGAGATCAGCCCCAACAAGATTGCAATAACACATTTAAAACACCATTTTCAAAATCTCAATATAAGTGTTAAAATCACCATGATCTTTCTCAATATAATCATGAATGCATGCAATGACATCGGGGTTGAACATAAGACTTGGAATTCATAAAAGGACTTGACGTGTTATCATAAGCTTGAATAGAATGAAAATAGGTATGAATATTGCTCCACCATGCCCGTTCCGGCTCCCCGAGAGACACTTCTGACTTTGCAATCCTTTGACAAAAACTACCCCATTACAAATCAACCTTTACTTATATCCACACAACTTCTCCACTGGACCTCTTTAGAGGCCAACTCATCCCCCACAATGTACACAACCTCAATAGTCCTGTAACACTTGAATCACAAACATATCTCCTCAATCCTAGAAACACGAAGAACTGGACAAACCATACCCTTATCCAAAGGCACATCCTATTCGTATGCAACTTCACTAACCTTTCTAATCACCCTATGAGGACTCACAAACCATGAATCCAACTCCCTTTTTACTAGGGTAAACTACACCTTTCATGAGTGAAACCTTCAATTACCCCTAATCACCAATTTTTAAATCTAAGATCCCTTCTCCTCTCACCGACATATGACTTTGATGACCTTAGGCGCTACATTCTTTATCTAATCATTCCAACATTCTCAAGGGCCTCCATATCCAGATCCGTTCCCAACAAAGCTAACTCACCAACATTAAGCAAACAAACTGGTGATCTACAATGCCTACCATAGAGGGCCCAAAAGGAACCATACCATTGCTAGAATGATAGCTATTGTTGTAGGCAAACTCAATCAATGGGAGATGATCATCCCAACTACCCTTAAGCTCCAATACACAATCCCTAAGATTGTCCTCAAGTGTTCTCAGCAACACATTAATTTACAATTTAACATGCTTTTTGGCACCATAAGTAGTCGTAACTGGTAGGAAGTGAGCCAATTTCGTCATCCTAATAACCACCCCCAAATAGAATCAAAATCCTTTCTAGTCTTGGGTAATTCAACCACAAAATCCATGTCAATTTTCTCCTACTTCCAAGTAGGGATATCTATGTATTGGGTTAGGCCACCGGTCCTTTGATGCACGACTTTAACTTGAAGATGACTATGACAAAGGGAAACAAACTTGGCAATTGTCCTTCTTCATGCCTCCCCACCAATACACATCCCTCAAGTATTTATACATCTTGGTGGAATCGGGGTAGATAGAATAAGAAGAATTTCGGGCTTCCTCAAGGGCCTTTTATATCAAACCATCAACCTATGGTATATACAACCTATCTTGCTACCTAAGGGCACCATCTCCCCCTTGGGAGAAAACCTCCACCTTGCCCTCTTTCACCAAGGCCTTCAATTCTAACAAAGAGGGATCAAGATCTTGTTTTTCTATCACTTCTTTAAAGAAGGAAGACCTAGAATCATCAACAACAACAATACCCCCATTACCAACCTCTTCCAACCTAACTCACAATCTTGCCAATTGATGCATCTCCCTAGCCATCTCCTTATCACCACCATCAACATAAGTTAGGCTACCCATATACACCCTACTCAAAGCATCTGCCACCACATTTTCCTTACTACGATGATAATGCGCACTCATATCATAGTCCTTAAGAAGTTCTAACCATCTCCTCTTCTCAAGCTAAGACCCCTTTAAGTGAGCACATATTAGAGACTCTAGAGAACGGTAAACACATTAACATGCACCTCATACCACCAATGACATCAAATTCAAAGCAAATACCATGACGGCCAACTCAAAGTCATAGGTAGGATGACCCCTCTCATGCATCTCAAATCATGTAAAAGCATAGACTTCCCATCTAACCATCATGTATCAACACACAACCCAAATCAATCTGGGCAACCACAATATACAACAAACCTTTCCACCCCATCCAATGAGGACAAGATGAAAGCGGAGGCAAATCATCCTTCCTTTGGGTCAACTTAGTCAAGGGAGTAGCAGTAGAAGAGAACCCATTCAACCTTCGATGGTAAATCGATAAGTCCAAGAAACTCCTAATATCCAAGGGAGTCAAAGGTCTAGGCCAATTTATATTCACAATATCTCCTTATGATCACTCTCAATACCATCCTCCGATGCCACGTAACCTAGGGATGTAACCTTATTTAACCACATTTCACACTTCACATGCTTAGCATACCACTCCTCCTACCCCAAGATTTGCAACATTACCCCCAAATGGTTCACAAGGTCTAAATAAATGCATGCTTCATCACTAGAGACAACAACAAGCATAATAAGGTATGGACTAAAGACCCCATTTCATAGAACCCATAAACATAGTTGGCGCTTAAGCAAGCCAAACAACTCCAACATACTAAAAAGGCTCGCTCCTAATCAAAAAAGACATTAGGGATATCACCTATTCTCATCGTCACTTGGGAACAAAATCCGTACCAAAGATCAAGCTTAGAGAAGTTATTAACCCATTGTAGTTGACCAATTAGATTGACCATTCTTAATTATCATATGACAACCTTACAGGTTCTTCAATCAAAGGAGACACAATATACAAGTAGTCGAACCACTTCAAGACCTCTAATACAACAAACTAAGTTCAATCAAAATCACAAGACAAGATCCTGTGCATTAAGAACATGGGGGAACCCTTAAAGATCAATTATAACTTAAGACAAGAAATGGACTTACCGCTTAGCAAACACATTACAATACCCTCATCAAGGACGGACTTAATAGTGAATAGGAACTTACCTTTGTGGGCCCCACATCAAGAAAGACACATATAACTATTTGGCCCCAAGCATAACATCAATGTCTACCACAACAAATCCAACAAGTCACAAGGCAAGACCTAATGCAATATGAAAATGGAGCAATACCCATGAACTCTCAAACAACAATAGCTTCACTTATGAGCTAGACACCAAAGAAAGTTTTGGACACACCTAAAACCTATTAGCAACTAAAAGAATAATGAAAGAAATAATGGCATATAGGGACCATCAATGCAAAGACATCAAAGTCAAAAGAAGTTTCACCATACCAGTAGCAATGTCGAGCACCTCATCCCCTTCTTGAGCTGCTTGATCCATGTAACCACCTTTATCTAAAGATCGACCGCCCTTATACTTTTTTCGAACATACGGACAATCCACTAGCTTGTAAGCCACTTTACTACATCCATAACAAGCATTATTATTTCTCAAGCATGGGCCACCGTGGTACTTCCCACACCATTGGCACTTGGGGTTAGACATCCCACCATCAGCTCCTTTACTCTTATTGCGCCTATGAGGACAATCCTTCCTCTTATGTCCCATGTTGCCACAATCGAAACAAGCATTGATGCCTTTGAAACATGGACCCCTATGAAGCTTACCACATGTTGGACATATAACATCACCTCTATCATTGAGACTTTGGAACTTCCCTCCAATTCGGGCCCTTTTGGTCTCATTGCCTGATCTACTCTTACCAATAGAAGTCTCGGGAGCACTCACTTGTTAATCAAGGTGAGTTACCAACTTTGTCACTGCTTTAGCTAATACCCATGGAGCATTACAAATCTCCGCATTCGCCATATCACTGTCCTGAGTAGCTTGAGACATATCCTGTAATGTAACGGTTAGAGATTAGCAATAAGCCCTAGGGGACCTAATTTTTTCGCATGACATAGATCATGAAGAAGTGAAACATTTCCTAGAATGCCTCATACCCTACTCTTTATAGTTGTAGCGCGCTTCACAACCATGAATAAGACTCTAATCAACGCGGTGTATTGGACGCAGAGGATCTAACAACCTAGTGCTCTGATACCATTTTTGTCATGACCCAAGTCTAGGGCCCAGACGTGATCGGCGAATGGGGAACTTGAAGGAACCCCAAACATGCCTCATAGTATCATTACATATCCTTGGTCACGGAAGCAATTGAAATGAAAATACATAATAATCATAAACAAGGAGATTTGGACTAAAGGGTAGACTTCCATATTAAAACATCAAGAAACAGGAGAGTCAAGGCTCATATCATAGATACATATTATGTCCAACAACAACTCTACTACATAGAAAGAGCGGGGATGAAGACAAGCAACCAGGCTCACCCTCATGATAATAACAATAGGTAATCCAAATATACAAGACATAGCCTAGACATAAGCTTGAGAGTAGATAAATATTGTCCCCGGACATGAGGACTTACCATAAGCTAACTTGAACAATCCTTTTTGCTACGAGGAGAATCGATAAGAGCTCTGATTCCTACATGGTGATATTATGTGGGCGTAGAGTATGCATTAGTACATTTAAAGGTACTAAGTATGTAGGATGCAATGCAACAAGAAATGGGCATCATAGGCAAAATGCATAATCATAAGCAATGAATAACATACTAACAATATGACATATGTGAATGATGCTTGAAGTAAAACCATACTTATATAGAACATAATACGAGTGTAAGGAGTAACTATTATAGTGCAAGCCAAGGCCTACCAGCCCCTTCTATAGGCGCATGAGGTATGAACCTCTTCATGAGGTTGATGGAGTACAAACCCCCCACCGAGGTTGACGGAATACAAACGCACCATCAAGGATGACAGAGTACAAACCCTACATCAAGGTTGATGGGTACCAACCTCCAACAAGGTTACCCGGGACTACCAACCCTTGAGCTAGCCAACCAAGGTATCAATCCCTCGATAGGTTACCCGGGCCTACAACCCCCCGAGCTAGGCTTGGTCAACCCCAATACTATATAGAGATAATATATATATATATATATATATATATATATAGATATATACACACACTCCTTTCATCATCATATACATACATTTCTTTTTCATCATCATTTCATCTTTATTACACCATCATATAATCATTCAACTCATAAGACATACATTGGACCTTTAATTCCTCGAGAATCCATAACCAAACATTTTATCAAAAATGTAGAGGGTGTGTAGTGCTAGTGTAAAACCATGCAATTCAAGAGTGAAATCATGCTAGTAAATTCAATGGAAAAGTTTCAACAGATACTTGGTAACACCCTCAAGCAATATACGTCACCCTTCATCAAATCTTACAAAAGATCTTAGATTCAAAGGTCAAAACATGGTAAAATAGTCACAATTTTACCCCAATGTAGTGTGAAGTGATTTTCATAATAGATAAGACCCATGAATAGATCAACTTAAAACATGCAATTTTGAGTAAAGAGAGCTTGGGTGTCATGGGAGAAAGGAACCCATGAAAGAAACCCACATACCTTAGTTTTGGAGATGAACTTGATGAAGATTGGAGATGAACAATTGAAGCTTGGTTGAATTCCTTAAGATCCGAAGAGGGTTTTGGCACTTGAATCTTGAGAGACATATATGCCTACATATTTGAGTGAGTATTGGGGAATGTTTCAAATGATATGAGGATGAAAATGGCTAAGTATAGTATTTTTGTGTGTGGGAAGGCTTAGGCCCAATACCCAAAAGCCTTGGACCTAGATTGAAAAATTAGACAAAATTACTCAGAAAAATAGTGCTAGTGACACGCAGATTCTACTAGAATTTTCCACTTTGAAATTTGAAATTATGAATCGTTCAATCAAAAATAAGGGTTACTCCCTTTGCCATATAAATTTGACCCCCTGAACAAGGATATGAAGTCAAATTTCTGAAACAGTGCACAAATATTTAGATATATGAAAATTACGATTCCGGGCAGTTTCGAGGTGCCTTTTTAGGCACTTTTTGGGGTCATTACAACAACAACAATATATATACACAAACACTCTCTCTCTTTCTCACACACACAGACATACACAAACACACACATGCATATATATATATATATATATATATATATATATGTATGTTCGCGTGTGTGTATGTGTGATGAAAATCACTTGAAAAGAGTTTGGGTCTACATGGTTTAAAGGAACCAATGATCACAACCCACTTACCTTAGCTAATGACGAAGATTTAAGAAAACATTTGAAGAAAAATGAGTCCTTCCTTAATCCCCAAGCTTAATTCCCATTAGAATCCTTTGAGACAGACTTGAGAGAATTTTTAAATGTGAGGAAGGAATTTGAATGATCTGAATAAAATTTAGGTCATTAGAAAGCCTTTAGGTAGCATAGGAAGTCATAAAATGCCCTTAGGTTAAACTGTATTTACGAAAACACCATTACTGAAACGAGTTGGAAAATTGAATATTTTCATCTCAGGAAAGGGGCATATCGTCCATGAGGCACTACACGGACCGTATACTTGCCCGTGAACTAACACTTAGAAATGTTTTGCTTGACGAAGGTCAGAAATGAAAATCCCATACTTAGATCTTTCAATATAATCACCATCATGGGAGGCTACATGGGCCATGTAGTGTCACATGGGCCATGACACTACCCGTACCCCTCTCTTTAGAGAAACTTTCATGATGAAGTTACGAGATAGTGGTTCCATACATAGAAAAATTTCATTTCAAAAGCCATACAGAGGGGTATAAGGTATATACCCCTTCACACGGATCGTACCACTGGTCATTTCACCTTACTTAGCTCTAAAACTTTTAGGATTTTAAGATAGGGGCACAAAACGACCTACCACATGGTTCGTGAGCTGTTACACGGACTATGAGAGGTCCATGTATGTTTAAGAGGTCCATGTGTGGTGTGCCTTAGTTTAAAATTCTACGTTTGAGGCTAAACACTCATCATGAGGCGAAGGGTCACCTCAAGCATGCTCACATAGGCCGTGTTAATTCACACGGACTGTGAGAGCTCCTATGGGGCATCACCTTTGTCCAAAACTTTCTGAACCCAAGATTTCAAGCTCCAGTGAGGTCGTCCGACATCTGGGTCCTTACACCTGGCAAGGTATGGGGCTTTCGTGCAATGAAAGCATACTCGTTGTATCATCTTCAGATCATAGGTGATGGTTGTTACTTAAAGAAACTCCTCAATGTAAATAATGTCACTTTATTGAGTTTCATCTTCAGTTGACTGATTCTTCAATAATCGGTAGTCTTGTTATGGTCCAATTTTTTAGTATTAAGTGCAACTAGGTTTTACTAAGTCAATTTACATATTTATTGTTTTAGTGGGCATGTTGCTTGTAGTGTTATACCACTACTAAAACACTTTCCTTTAGTTCCTATTTTTTAGGCTTATGTTTTAAGTTGTAAGCCTATAATATGGCACTAGGTCTTCTGATTTTTATGCAGTTGAATTGAGAAGTTAAAGAAACTTGTACAAGTCATTTCTTTTCAGCACTTTGTCTACTGTTTACTCTTCTTTCTTCTGCGAAACTGTAGAAAGTCCTTTCTAGTCACCAGCACTATTCAAGCAAGCAGATGTGATCCCTCTTTTGTCCATATTAGCGAGCTTCATTTCTAGAAAAAGGCTTGCATTCAAGATCAATCTGAAATTTTCTTTCGTTCTCATAACAAGTCTAACTTTTCGTGTCCCTGTTGTAGAAACATTGACCTTTAATTTTCCCTTTACCCGCTCTTTCCACCCTCCATCAAGATATTCAAAAATCATGAAATCAATTGTGAATACGAGTTCGCCATTTTCCTCCCTTATTTCAACAGTGACCTCTTCTTAGGAAGGAAATCCACTACCCTCACATTTATTTAAAAATGATAACCCTAAGTTCCCAAACAGAGAAGTGTTTCCATTAGTGGGAAGATTAAGTAAAAAAGGTGACTAGTCACTTTTTGCTATAGAGAGAGAACCAATAATGGATTCAGTACTAAATCCAATAGAAGATTCCTTTTTGGGAATACCTCCAAAAGAGAATCGAGTGCTGGGGAACCAAATCCACGCAAATCCTGTGAAAGCATTTTGGCTACTTGACAGTTGTTGGAATGAGCTAAAAGAGGTTTTCTCCGTACCCTTCTCACTTTTCTCACCACAAACATCATTTTATTCGTCATTCTTTATTTTTCTCGACTTTCACATCCTTCTTATTGTCAGTTTCACTCTTCTCATTTTTCTTACCACCAGCATTATTTTGTTCTCCATTCTTTGTTTTCTCAACTTCCACATCCTTCTTGCCTGCATTTTCACCCTTCTCAACTACTATGGCTTCCTGGGTTTCAATCTGGATTTTCTCATCATTTGCTACCTTCATTTTAGTAGATTCTAGTTTGTCATGCTCAATAGGAGTTTCAACTTTCTCATTGACAACATTAGATTCATCAACATTACCTTCTGATGGGTTAGAAATTCGATCAGGTTTCTTATTATCTTCCTTATACACATCACTTGTCTTCTTTCGAGTAGCCTCACCGATGTCATTCATTTTTTCTAGCTTACCTGAACTTCTTATCGCACTCTCGACTACACTTGTGATGATAAAAAATGAGCTACTAGACTCAGAGGGTGGAACCAAGTGGATTGCAAGAAAGGGATTATTTGAAGGTATAGTTGTAGATCTCGCTAATATGTACAAAAGAGGGATCATTTTTGTTTGCTTGAATAGTGCTAGTGATAGAAAATGACTGTCCACAATTGCTCTGATAGCACAGATTGTTGGAAGAAAAAAAGTAAAACATAGACAAAGCATTCAAAAGCAAAGACTCGTATAAGTGTTTTCTACTTCACAATTCCACTGCATAAAAATCAAGACCCAGTGCAATTTTATAGGCTTACAACTTTACAACTAAATCTAAAAAATAGAAACTGAAGGAAAGTAGTTAAGCAGTGGCAAAACACTGCTAACAACGTGCCTAATAAACTAATAATTATATAAATTGACTTACTAAAACTTAATTGCACTTAATAGTAAAAAATAGGAGCATAACAAGACTACACATTATTGAAGAATCAATCAACACTCCCACTTTCTTCAAAATCACATCTACTTGAATATATCTAGTAAAACATTATTTTATTCATAACCATGCATGTATCATTTCAAGTTAAGTATTCATGTGTTGAGTTATTCTAAGCACATTTTCTTCCAGCCTATATATTGTATATTCCATGTATTGATGTCATTTAAGTTTCATCAATTTATGATGCAGATATAGTGTTAGAGATCCTTAGCAAGTGCTCTTTTGCAATTCAATTCTTTTCTAATAATGATGAGACCTCCTTTCTTTTGGATGGCTCTTATTATTTTAGTTTGATTTCTTTTTTAGTAGTTTCTTTGAGATAGCCACGAGCTTGTTTCGGCCCTTTTTTGTGAGTATTAGAGGCTTTATAGATAAAGTCAGGTGGACTCAAATGTTTCCTTTAGAGTCTGCAATTCAATTAAGATTTTCTTATTGAGTTGATGAGATTGAGTTTATATCCTTATCTTGAGTATCTTTAAACTGTTGTTAATTTTTTTTTTTTTTTTTTATGATTTTGAGTACTTTTCTGAGTTAGTCTATTTTGAGTTGAGACTTCCATGGACTGAGTTATCCATGCGAAGGGTTTGTTAGAACAGGAAATTATTTTCCAGTGCCGGCTATGCCTAGGATATACACTCAGATCATGAGAAACTTAGAATTTGACCAAGGATTTCAAGAATCCTAGGGTGTCTATAAAGCCATGCCTAATAAAGTCCTTTTTGTTAGCATGCAGTGTGCCACATCTATAATAGGGATGCAACAGGATATTAACAATTATCTCATTTCTTTCATAACCTCCCTTTGTACAATAGAGTTAAACTCTGTAAAAATTTCGTTCAAAGTCGTGCATTTATGCATTTTCTAATCATGCCACCAAAATGAACCGCCTACCAAAGGAATTCTCCCAATGTTGAGGTTCCACAAGCTAATATGCCTTTTAATTACAAAAGACTTAAAAGGATCAAGAATCGCGTATTTAAGCCTGGGAAGGGCAGTGGAGCTCAGGAAGATCCTTAGGCACTGAAACGACCACAAAAAGTGCCCGAAAATGTGCCTCAGAATGCCCAAAATTTTAAATTACATATATCTCATAATTCATTTGCTATTTCAAAAATATGACTTCATATTTATGTTCAGGGGGTCAAAATTAGGTGAAGAGGTCTAATGCAGATTTAACAGCGAAAGATTAGCAATTATAAAATTCCAAAAATGCAATTTCCAATGGGGTTTCTGCGTCACCTCCACGACGCGCCTCTGTTCATTTTGGGGACTTTTGTTTTTAGTTCAGTCCAAGACTTATTGTCCAAGACTTCGAAGTCTTGGGCTATGAGTTCCTAAACATGTTCTTACCCATACTTAGCCAAATTTCACCCTCATATTACCAAAAATATTTCCCAATACTCACTCAAACAAACAGCCATATTTTCACTCCAAAAATTCAAGTCCCAAACCCTCATCCCGAGCTAAGGTTCTCCTTCAAGGTTCTTCTTCAAGCTTCAAGTCTCCATCTCCAATCTTCACCAAGTTCATCTCTAAGCTAAGGTATGTGGGTTTCTTCATGGGTTCTTTTCACCCATGATACCCAAGCCTCCTGTTAATCAAATTGTATGATTTAAAGTTGATTTACAAAATGGGTCTTGCTTATTATGAAATTCACTGCACACTTTGTTAAAGCTATGAGCAATTGTAAATGTTTTGTTATGTTTTGAGCTACAAATCCTTTATCTATTGTAAGATTTGACAAGCAGTTTTGATGTATGTTGCTTGAGGGTATTGCAAGGTGATGATTGATAGTTTTACAATGGATTTTCTTGCATGGTTTTATTTCTATATTTCATGGTTTATACCAGCATTACACACCATCTAAGTGTTTGATAAAGTGTCGGGATGTGGTTTCTTGAAGAGTGGAAGGTCCAAAGTATTAGATATGATATGAATGAATAATTGATGATGAAAGGAGCTTCTGTATACAATATACTCTATATAAAGTGTTGCATTAGACCATATCCGATCCGGAGGGATAAGAGCCCGGGTAATAAAGGTGGGGGTTTGTGCTCATCAACCATGTGAAGGGTTTATACTTCGCCACCATAGTGATAAGGTGTGATTATCATCAACTATGTAAGGGATGTGTATCATACAACCACCAAGGGATTTGTGCCTCGAATAACTAGCTAGGTCTCTTCTACACATATGATACCCTATGTGAGCATGAGTTACTTAAGCATATATTACTTAAGCATTGATCATACATACCATATTGCTATATTAAGCCTACTGCTTAATATTATGTATTTTGATTATGATGCCTATCTATTGTTGCATTGCATCCTAGATACTTAGTATATTCAAATGTACTAGCGCATACTCTTTCCTACACGATATCACCATCTAGGAACCGGAGCCCAAGTTGATCATCCTCCTCAACGTGCCTAGTTCGGTGCTACTCAAGCTAGTTGGTGAATCCTGTACTTCGGGGGCCTTATTCTACGCGTTCTTGTTATGTTTTGAGACACTCTTCTTTATCTCCTATATGACTATGAGTGTGAGCCCAATTGCTTTGTCTTGGCCCCCGCTTTTATCTATGTAGTAGAGGCGGTTGTTGAACATGTTATGTATCTATGATATGATTTTGGCTCTTTTCTCTTGACTATGATATTGTGCAAGCTTTTTCCCTTAGTCCTTTTGCCCTTATTCCTACTCTTTAATGTTCTAATGATGTGTAATGATAAGTTAAGAGGCTTGTTTGGGGCTCCCTCGGGTTCCCCATTCGCTGTGTCATGTTTGGGCCCTAGGCTTGGGTCGTGAAATACACCGGTTACTTAGCTTGCTTCTAATTCTCAGGAGGAGTTCAAGAGGCTATTTCAATGCTCATTCAATGAGTAGCTGCCCAAACTGGTTCTTAGAGTACTCTAGTCCCCAGCTCTTGCTCCAAAATGCATCTATTTCTACAAGGATTAGAGACTTCTTGAGAATAAAGTCATTAGTCTTCACAAGGTCCAAGGTTAAAAAGGACCCTAGATTGACAAGATATGGACGATCATGAAAGCATGTATATTATAAAGATTAAGAGAGTTGAGCTTCTATCTTATTAGCTCAAGGATGTTGCAAATGTCTAGTACAATCAGTGGAAAAAGAGTCATGGTAAGGTTCAGAGAGTGCTATTTAGGATAAGTCTGAGAGTGCATTCCTGGATCACTTTTTCCTTAGGGAGAAAATTGGGTAAGCAAAGGTGGAGGATTTTTTGAATATGAAATAAGAGGGTTGGCAATGAAGGAGTACACCCTTAAATTCTTCCCGGATTGGGAGGAGCTTCTAAAAATTGAAAGATAAGCTTGTGTCCGCTCCTATATTTTCACTACCGGATGGGCTTAAGGGATTTGTGGTGTATTGTGATGATTCCCGGGTTTGTTTGGATTGTGTGTTAATGCAAAATGGTAAGGTCATAGCTTATGCTTCTAGACAACTCAAGGTACATGAACGGAACTACCCTATCCATGATCTAGAGTTAGCCGCCGTTGTTTTTGCATTAAAGATTTGGCGTCATTACTTGTATGGGGTGCATGTGGATGTGTTCACCGATCATAAGATCCTCCAATATGTCTTCACTTAAAAGGATCTCAACTTGAAGCAAAGGAGATGGTTCGAACTTCATAAAAACTATGACATGAGTGTGTATTGTTATCCGAGTAAGACAAATGTGGTGGCGGATGCCTTGAGTATGGTTTCTATGGGTAGCTTAGCCTATGTTGATGGTGGTAGGGAGATGGCTGGGGAGGTGCATTAATTGGTTAGATTAAGGGTTAGGTTGGAGGAGGTTGGCGATGGTGGTATGGTTTTTGTTGATGGGTCTAAGTCATTAATGCTTGATGAGGTGATAGCAAAATAAGATCTTAACCCCTCTTTGCTTGAATTGAAGGCCTTGGAGAAAGAAAGCAAAGCAGAGGTTTTCTCCCAAGGGGGAGATGGTTCCCTTAGGTGCCAAAGTAGGTTGTGTGTGCCTTGTGTTGATGGTTTGAGGGAGAAAATTCTCGATGAGGCCCATAATTCTTCTTTTTCTATTCACCCAACTTCCACCAAAATGTATAGAGAGTTGAGAGATATGTATTGGTGGGGATCCATGAAGAGGAACATTGCGAAATTCGTTTTCGATTGGCATAGTTTTCAACAACTCAAAGCCAAATATCAAAGGCCGAATGGCCTAACCCAAGACATAGAGATTCCTACTTGGAAGAGGGAAGTGATTAATATGGATTTTGTAGTTGGGTTGACCAAGACTAGGAATGGTTTTGATTCCATTTGGGTGGTAGTTGATAGGATGATGAAATCAGCTCACTTTCTACTAGTTAAGACCACATATGGGGCAAAAAAGTATGTAAGGTTGTACATCCATGAGATAGTGAGGTTGCATGGGGTTCCTTCGTCCATCATATCAGATCATGGTGCACAATTAACTTCACACTTGTGGAGGTCTTTTCAAAGGGCTCTTTGTACAAAAGTTCACCTTATTACGACCTTCCACCCCAAACGGATGACCAAGCCGAAAGAACTATTCAAATACTTTAGGATATGCTAAGGGCTTGTGAATTGGAGTTGAGGGGTAGTATTGACGACCATCTTTCTTTGATTGACTTTGCCTACAACAATAGCTATCACTCTAGCATTGGTGTGGCTCCTTTTGAGGCTCTTTATGGGAGACATTGTAGATACCCGATTGGTTTGTTTGAGGTTAAAGAGGTAGCTTTAGTGGGACCAGATATGGTTAAGGAGGCTCTTGGGAAGGTTAGGATTATTAGAGAAAGTTAGAATAAGGCCCAAAGTCATTAAAAATCCCCAAAGTTGTCAAATATCTTATGCCGATGTGAGAAGAAGAAACCTTGAATTCAAAGCAGGTGATTGGGTTTACTTGAAAGTTTCTCCAACGGAAGGTGTGGTTCGCTTTGCTAAAAAGGGGAAGTTGAGTCCAAGATATGTTGGTCCTTATGAGGTTATGAGGAGGTTTTGCAAGGTAGCTTATGAATTGAAGTTGTCTAGTGAAATGAATTTGGTTCATCTGGTGTTTCATGTCTCTATGTTGAGGAAATGTGTTGCTGATCCTAATGCTATTGTGCCTGTTGATGTTGTGGGTGTTGTTGAGGATAACTTTACCTATGATGAGGTTCCGGTTTATATTTTGGATAGGTAAGTAAAGAGATTGAGGAACAAGGAGGTCGCATCCGTTAAGGTCCTTTATAGGAACAAACAAATCGAAAGTGTTATTTGGAAGGCCGAAGCGGACATGCAAAAAAGCGATATCATTATCTTTTCCACTCCGCTCAATCCTAAGGTACCAGTTCTAAGTCCCTTATTTGATTTAAGTCTTATGATTCAGCGCCTATTTCATTCATATGCATTCATGTTTGAGTTGACAAGTTTATGATGCTTCTACACTTACGTTGAGATTTTCAAAAATGGTATTTTAAATGTAATGTTGTATTTTAGTTGGAGCTTGTTTGTTTATGATTATTCTTTTCTTGTACGTCTCTTTTGCATTCTGGGATGAATGTTCCCAAGGGAAAGATATTAAAATGACCCCAAAAAAGTGCCCGAAAATGTGCCTCGAAATGCCCGGAATTTTAAATTCCATATATCTCAAAATCTGTTTGCTATTTCAAAAATTCAACTTCAAATTCATGTTCAAGGGGACAAAATTAGGTGAAAAGGGGTCTAACCCTGCTTTAAGAACGAAAGATTAGCAATTATGAAATTCCAAAAGTGCAATTTCAAGTGGGGTTTCTGCGTCGCCTCCGCGACACGCCTCTGTTCATTTTGGGGACTGTGTTTTTTAGTTCGGTCCAAGACTTCCGAGTCTTGGGCCTAACTGTTCCCAAATGTGTTTTTACCCATAATTAGCCAAATTTCACCCTCAAATTATCCAAAATGCATTTTTACCCATACTTAGCCAAATTTCATCCTTATATTACCCAAAACATTTCCCAATACTCACTCAAACACTTAGCCATTTTTTCACTCTCAAAATTCAAGTCCCAAACCCTTATTCTAAGCTAAGGTTCTCCTTTAAGGTTCTTCTTCAAGCTTAAAGTCTCCATTTCCAATCTTCACCAAGTTCATTTCTAAGCTAATACATGTGGGTTTCTTGCATGGGTTCCTTTCACTCATGATATCAAGCCTCCTTTTAATAAAATTGCGTGACTTAAAGATGATTTACAAATGGGTCTTGCTTATTATGAAATTCACTTCATACTATGTTAAAGCTATGAGAAATTATGACTGTTTTACTATGTTTTGTGCTATAAATCTTTGATCTATTGTAAGATTTGAGGAAGGTTTTTGATGTATGTTGCTTGAGGGTGTTGAATGGTGATGATTGATGGTTTTACAATGGATTTTCTTGCATGATTTCATCTGTATATTTCTTGGATTTATACAAGCATTACACCCTCTAAGATTTTGATAAAATGTCCGAATATGGTTTCTTGAGGAGTTGAAGGTCCAAAGAATGAAATATGATATGAATGACTATATGATGGTGAAATGAGCCTGTGTTTCATTAGATCATAGCCGATCCAGGAGGATAAGAGCTTGGGTAACCAAGGTGGAGTTTTGTACTCATCAACCTTGTGAGGGGTTTGTACTTCGGCACTGTGGTGATAAGGTATGATTATCATAAACCATGTGAGGGGTTTGTACCACACAACCACCAAGGGGTTTGTACCTTGAATAGCTAGCTTAGTCTCTTCTATACATATGACATCCTATATGAGCATGAGTTACTTAAGCATGTTTTACTTGAGCATTGATCATACAAGTCATATTGCTATATTATGCCTATTGCTTAATATTATGTTTTTTGATTATGATGCCTATCTATTGTTGCATTGCATATGACATACTTATTATATTCAAACATGCTAACACATACTCTTGCCTACATGATATCACCATGTAGGAACCGGAGCCCAAGTTGATCCTCCTCCTCTACGTGCCTAGTTCGGTGCTACTCAAACTAGTTTGTGAATCCTGTACTTCGGGGGCCTTAGTCTACATGCTCTTATTATGTTTTGACACACTCTTCTTTATGTTCTATTTTACTATGAGGCTGAGCCCGGTTTCTTTATCTTGGCCCCCACTCTTATCTATGTAGTAGCGGTGGTTGTTGGACATGTTATATATTTATGATATGAGTTTGACTCTTGTCCCTTGACTACGGTACTGTGCAAGCTTTTTCCTTTAGTCCCTTTGCCCCTATACTTGCTCTTTAATGTTTTTATATGCTTCCACAACCAATGATGTGTAATGACAAGTTAAGAGGCTTGTTTAGGGCTCCCTCGGGTTCCCATTCGTCGTGTCATATCTAGGCCCTAGGCTTGGATCGTAAAAGACACCAGTTACTTAGCTTGCTTCTAATTCTTAGCCAGAGTTCAGAGAGGCTATTTCTATGCTCATTCAATGAATGGCTGCCCAAACTGGTCATTAGAGTACTCTAGTCCCCAGCTCTTGCTCCAAAATGCATCTACTTCTACAAGGATTAGAGATTTCTTGAGAATAAAGTCATTAGTCTTCATAAGGTCCAAGGTTAAGAAGGACCCTAGATTGACAAGATATGGACGATCATGAAAGCAAGCATACTATAAAGATTGAGAGTTGAGATTCTTTCCTATTAGCTCAAGGATGTTGCAAATGTCTAGTAAAATCAGTGGAAAAAAAGTCATGGTAAGGTGCAGAGAGTGCTATTTAGGATATGTCTGAGAGTGCATTACTTGACCACTTTTTCCTTAGCTAATTGGGGAAGAAAAGGTGGAGGATTTTGTGAATATGAAATGAGAGGGGTTGGCAATGAAGGAGTACACCCTCAAATTCTTTTAATTGTCTAGAAATCCTCTACAGATGGTCCTGAATATGAGATCTAAGGAGAGGAAGTTTGTCTTTGGGTCGAGCAAGCATGTGAAGAAGGAGTACAAGACATCACTTTTGATTTCTAATATGGATATTTCCATACTTATGGTGTATGCCTAACTAGTAGAGGTCGACAAGAAGAAGTATAGAGAGAAGCACTTTAGCATGAAGATCAAGATAAATAGACATGAGCCTGATCAGAAATAAGGGAAGGGTAACAAGTATTTCTTTTAGTTATGCACCATCATCTACAAGTACACCAATGACCAATCGGTGGTATAATCAAAGGTTGCATAGTAATAGAAACTTCCAGTCTCAAGGTTCTTAATCTCAAGGGAGTAGGTTCTAAAGGAAAGCCACCTTACGGTAAGTGTGATAAGCTTCATCTAGGAGAGTGCTGAGATGGCAACAATAGTTGCAACAAGAGTGGTTAGATGGGCCATCTCCAGAGAAAGAACTCGATGTAGAGACATGGTGATGGGGTAACAAGTCTCAATCATCTTCTACAATACCACCACCTAGAGCAGGGGCAGATAAATGTACAAGGTATTGGGTGCTCGAGCACCCATTGACTCCAATCTAAACTCTATATATTTATATATAAATACCTCTAAATATTGATATATTAAATCAGAAGCACCCAGTGCCAAAGAGGCTTGTGGGTGCATTGGTTTGGGCCTTAAAATAAAAGTTGATTTGTCCACATGGTGCATGGTTCAATACTTGTGCTGGGAAATTATTTTTGTATCTTTACAATTTCTTCTTCCCTTTGGTCTCCTTTTCCTTTTTTCCTTCTTCAACTAAAGATTACTTTTTAATTCTCTTTACTTATTTCTTGTGACAGAGAAAGAGAATTAAAAAAAATCACATTCAATCACTTCTCTTATATTTTTTTGATAATGTTTTGTTATCAGCTAAAATATCCTTCAAATTGGTTCGTTTTCTTCTTCCGAAGAGTAATTTTTTAGTGGTAAATGTTAATTATAATTTTTTTAAACTGCCATATTTAAATAATTGTGTAAATATAATATGGGATTGTTTGGAAAGTCGTAGCGTAATTGAGATTTAATGTGATTGGGTGTAATTTCACTCTTTAATTTATTTGGTAGACCTAGTAATTGCTTGACAAGAGGTGGATTTGGTGTAATTACACTCTTCAATATCCAAGAATGATAAGAAATTGATGTAATTACATGAAACTTTGTAAATTCTTTTCTTCCTTTTATTTCTATTTTTATTGTCTATTTTGATTTATTTTTATTTTTATTACTCTAATTTTAAAAATATTTTTTTGATTATTTATATTTCATTTTCTTCTCATTCTCAACCTTTAATTGTCCATGTGATTTCATGTAATTTTTCATATTATCTATTTTTTAAATTTATTCTAGTTGTTAATATTCTAATTTTTAAATTAAAGTAAAATTCCTTAGTGAATAATAAGGTTATGGTTTTACGTTTTTCTTTTCTTTAATATTGACATTTATAATCGTATTTTTGTCAAAATTTTGTACTGTCAGTTTTTATGATTAATTTAATTAAAATATACTTATTTTAAAAATATAACAAAAGATATACACACATTGTGCAAATTAAACAAACAAGTTTGTAACTAGTTGGTTGTTTAATTACTATCCTAGTAATTATCAGGTAGTTTTTCAAACATACTCGTAACATGATTTGTAGCTACTCGATATTATATAAGTGAGCACCCACAAATATAAAATCTTGAATTCACCACTGAGCTAGAGCAGCCTAGAGAGATGCTACTTCAGGGATAGGCAATGGTTCAAACTGTTTTTATGTTGTGGCTAATCACCAAGATTAAAAGAATTCACAAGATATTGTCACTGAGTCTTTTCTTATGATATCTTTTTTGACCTCGTATATGGCTATTGTTTTTAATATCTTTCCCGAATGTCTTCTTTAGCCTTTTAGTGTCCTTACACCTGTCGTTGAGTCTATAATTTAATATTTAAAAGAGACACCATAGATAATTTAGTTGAGTTACACATAGTTGACATCAATGTTATTCTAGGCATAAGTTGGTTTTATGCTTGTTATGTAGTTGATTGTGAACCTAAGTTTTCAAGTTTTAGTTTCCTAATGATCCTATCATAGAGAGATTGGGTTGTCCAGTAGTGCCTAATGGTCGATTCATTTCCTACCTTAGAGCCAGAAAGATGATTTTCAAGGGGTATATCTACCACATAGTTTGCATTAAAGATGCTAGTGAGGAGGTATCATCCCTTCAGTCAGATCCTATCATCAAGGAGTTTCCAAAGTTCCTTTGTGATGATTCACCCATAATCCCTCCCAGTAGAAAGATAGACTTTAGGATAGGAGTTCTTCCTAAAACACAATCTATTTCTATTCTTCCTTATTGAATGGCCTTGATCGAGTTAAAAGAGTGAAAAGAATAGTTGAAAGATCTCCTAGGTAAAGGATTCATAAGGCTGAGTGTCTCACCTTGGGGCACTCTTGTCCTATTCGTGTGAAAGACAGATAGTTCCCTTCGAATGTGGATCAACCAACGACAACTGAATAAGGTCATCCTAAAGAATAAGTACCCTCTCCTCAGAATTGATGATTTGCTTGACCAACTTTCGTGTACCATTTGTTTCACTAATTTAGACTTCAGATCAAGCTATCACCAGTTGAAAGTAAGAGGAAGTGACATCCCAAAGATGGCCTTCAAAACTTATTGTGGTCACTTTGAGTTTCTTGTTTTGTCTTTTGATTTGACTAACACATGTGAAGTTTTTATGGATCTCATGAACTGGATATTTAGGCCATATCTATATATTTTTGTTATTATGTTCATCAATCAGATATTAGTCTACTTCATGGATAAGGAAGAACATGCCAAGAACTCAAAATTGTTATTCAAACCGAAGGATAGTGAGTTGTATGCTAAGTTCCCAATGTGTAATGTTGTCTTGCATCCATAAATTTTCTAGGCCACATCATATCTGCAAAGGCTTTAAAGTTAATTTGCAGAAAATTAAGGTAATAAAGAACTGGCCTAGACCTATATCCCTGCATGATATAAGAAATTTCTTGGGTTTGTTGGCAACTATGTAAGGTTTATACAAGGGTTCTCATCCTTATCATCCCCATTAACTAAGATGACTCATAAGAACACTAATTTCCAATGGCCTAATGGTTGTGAGAAAAGATTTTAGGAATTCAAAATCAGGCTGACTACTGCTCTAGTGTTGTCTCTACCCAAGTGAATAGATTGTTCATCATTTGTTGTAATTGATTCAGAGTTAGGATGGGTTGTGTATTGACATAGAAAAACAAGGTTATAACTTATACTTCTAAGAAGCATAAGATTCATGAGAGAAATTACCAGACTCCCATGGCCTTGAATTGGCAATAATAGTATTTGCTCTCAAGATTTAGTGTCATTTCTATGGAGTGCATGCAAATTATTTAGTGACCACAAAAGCCTCCGATATGTTTTCAGTTAGAAAGAGCTAAAACTAAGGCAGAGGATATGGCTTGAGTTACTTAATGATTATGATATGAGCAACCTCTACCACCCAAGTAAAACTAATATTGTTTCTTATTCTCTTAGCAGGTTATTAATGGGGAGCACTGCCCATTTTGAGGAGGAGAAAATGGAATTGGTTGAAGTGGTGCATAGGCTTGCCCATTTGTGAGTTCATCTTGTTGACTCTAGTGAGAGATGTGTCATTGTAAAAAATAGGGCTGAATCATCTCTTGTGGTGGTGGTAAATTAGAAACAAGACTAAGATCTCGTTAGCTATAATTGAAAGAATATGTGCACAAGCAAAAAATTATAGCTTTTGCCAAAGGAGAAGATGGTGTGTTGAGATACCAAAGTAGACCGTGTGTTCTTGTTATACATGGAATGCAAGGCAGAATTGTGGTAGAGGCCAATAATTGTAGATATTTCATCTATCCATGTTCTACCAAGATGTACCACGACTTATGAGAAATTTGTTGGTGGTGTGGTATGAAGAGGGACATCGTAGACTTCATTTCAAAATGTTAAAATTACCAACAAGTCAAAGTTTAGCACCAAAGGCCATGTGGTGTAGCTCAAAATATAGAGATTCTAGAGTGTGAGTGTGGGATGATCTGTATAGACTTCATTACAGACTTACTGCAATCTCACCGACCAAACGACTTAATTTTAGTGATCACGGAGAGAATGGCCAATGCCAGATTATATGTTTGTGCAATTGACAAACTTCATTGAGTTCCCAAGTTGATCATATCGTATTGCATATCCCAATTCACTACTCAGTTCTGGAAGTCTTTCTAGATAGGTCTAGTTTCAAAGAGGAGTCTTATCATTGTATCGGTCAGGAACAGCGTACAATTCTAACTATAGAGGACATGTTGAGAGACTATGGTCTTGACTTCAAAGTTAATAAGGATAACCACTTGCCTTTTACTGAGTTGTGTATAGTAACAATTTTCATTCGAGTATTCAGATGGCTCCTTATGAGGCTCTTTATGGGAGGTGGTGGAGGTCACTATTGGTTGGTTCAAGGTTCGTGAGGCTAAGTTAATTAGTCTACTTGGTTCATCAAGCCATGAATAAAGTGAAAACCATCGAAGAAAGCTTTACTACTATGAAAAGTCATTAGAAGTCCTATATTGATGTTAAGAGAAGAGATTTGGAGTTTGAGGTAAATGATTGGGTATTTAAGGTTTTACCTATGAAGGGTGTAATGAGTTCTAGAAAGAAACTGGTTCTTAGTCTCCAAGAATAGGTAATGTAGCTTATGAGTTAGAGCTACCCATAGAGTTAGCGGCTATACACTCAATGTTTCACATTTCGATGCTTAAAAAATGTTTAAGCGATCTTCGGTCGTTGCTCTTATTGAAAGTGTTGGGGTGAAACATAGCTCGTCCTACAAGGAGATTCTTGTCTAAATTCTTGATCTGTAAGTTCACAAGTTATGAACACAAGAGGTTGCATCAATTAAGGTTTTATGAAGAAGTCAGTTTGTTTAATAGTATATATGGGAAGCAGAAGAGGATAGGAAAGATATATACCTTTATCAATTTGTTTGTGTGGTAATGTCGGAGGTAATTACTCTTTCCTATCTCTGAGTTGATATTTATTATTGAGTTGAGAATTTCAGCTCTTGCTTGCGTTCATGCCTGGAGTAAACCTTAATCTTGGTCATCACTCTAGGAGAAATGATCCAAGGGAGAAATATTATGACACCTCCTAAATAATATAACTCAAATAAGACTAGGAAGTCAGAGAAAGAAATCCCAGTTTTGCAAAATTTTATTTCAACTGATAGCATCGAAGGCCCATAGAACCATCTATGGACGGTAGATGGGGTTTCATGAAACCAACTTCCTGTAAGTTTGAACCTTAATACTTTTTGCATGGGCTGCCAATATGACCCATAAAAGGATTTACAATCCTCAGAAAGGTCCCATAGATGTATGTCCTAAAACTCCTAAATCTTAGAACATATTCCATGAGTTAGGTTTATGACCCATATTATATTCTATGACGCATAAAGAAGTTCTCGTAGGCTGAATGTCCTGAGATGCCAAAGTATTAGTACTTTTTCTATGACTCTACATGACAATCTATATAAAGGTCTATAACATGCAGGGGGTGAGAGGGTTGAAGTAAAAAATTGAAATTTTTTAAAAAATAATTTTAAAATTCTTTTGTATGGGCTAGGTGCCGGGGCTGGGGTTGG
>JAABOM020111397.1:0-24188 GCA_011800125.2 Solanum clarkiae | reverse complement strand
GAGGTAGCTGTTGCCATCCCAGCTGACTCCCTACTCCTATTTATGATTTTGTTCTATTCTAGAGACAACATCATTTGGTACTTGTGTTCCTTCGATTCTATTATAATACATTTGAAGCTTGTGCATATGACAACCAGGTTTTGGGGAACTTTGATTAAGTTGAACTTTCATTTTTATTATAATTCCGCATTTTTAATGTTATAGTTGGGTTGTAGGCTGACTTATCTTAGGGGATAAGACAAATGTCATCACGCCTGAATTTCGAGTCGTGACACTTAATAAATAGGATAAAATGAAAAAAAATATAATCCTTAATTCTTTATGTTTCATTGTTTTATTGAAAGATACTTCCAGAAATTTTTTTTTTGCTTATCTTCTGGCACGCCCACGGAGGGTACACTTGGCGTGGCCGACACTTGAAGAACCATTGCTGATTCCCCAAGAGAACCACCTGGCTTCATCGTTACATCAACTCAATAGCGGAAGAAATACTCAACAAGTCATCTACTCAATGTCTATGAAGCCTCTAATCAACAATCTAGATGGTACCATGACAGTCATGAATACCCAACTCAAGGAAATCAAATACTCAATCGAAATCAGAAAATAAAAGGACTCCTCCGGTAAGCAAGGAGGGCTCATCAACTCTGAGAGTGCACTGAACTGGACCTCAAAGATGCGCGGGTTGAAGACCACTATCACCTGTATCTGCATCATGAAATGATGCAGGTCCAAATGGACGTCAGTACATGGAATATAGTTTTCTTTTTACGAATTTTTGTGGTGTGGGGCACCGTTTTTTATTAATAAATCAAAGTGCACAAAATAAAATGTCATTACATTGTTGGACTAATCTACCTAGTAATGCCCATATATTCCCCAACCCCACTACTACACAATCGACCCGGCCTAACTCTTTTTATAAAGTTGTCCGGAAGCTTCTTAACTTCATTTATACTTTCCAAAGATGGCTTTTCCACTTCTCCCTCTGTTGGCGAAAAGCTCCTAGGTGTTCTCCAAGCTTCAACCATGGCTTCTCGTCTTCCTCTTCTTCCTAACACTGTTGTGCCTTGATCTTGTTTGTGGGATGTATCTCGAGCAGGTATCACCTTAGTTTTGCCTCCTTTCTTTATTTCTTCATCCAACTTCTTATCTGAGTTCTTTCTTTGTTTCGTTGCATCAATCCCTTCACAGTTGGTCAGCTTTTTCGCTTTTCTTGACAGTGGCCAACCCCACCTTGCTTTTGAGCTACATATGACTCAGGTTTCTTGTTGCCTTTGACATCAAAGTTGACCCCCATGTTTTTGTGAAGTAGCTTGCTAACTAATTTTTTGTATGTATGCTCCCTATTGTTTTTGTAAAGTCACTGAAATGTAAATATTAACCATGCTCTCAGAAGCACAAAACCGTATTAGCTATCTCTGCAAGCAAACTTTGTATGTGGCATACTATTTGCCTTGTTCTGATCCTGATATTAGGGATATGTTGCTTCTCAATGTTGATGATTTGCGTCACCCTCTTTGGCATTTGCATACATGGAATATATTGGTATGTAAAATGGCTCTAGAAAGTAAATCTCAACTCACTCACCTCAACTCAAATTACTCATAATTCAACTCAATAGATATGCAAGTTTAAAAGAAATCATGCTTTTAAAGATAAACTCAGTAAACTCAGTTAAAAATGTTATGCTCAATCAATGTTTGCTTAGGAGTTTCTCTTAACCGACATCTAATCCCACTACCTTTAGTTGGGTGATGCATAATAATGCCAAGATAAAGGACAATCAACTCTCTGATGGATCCATGATAAATGTTCATCTTTTGGGACAAGCGCCGCCAGAATGTGTTGTACGACTATCTTACGCTGATAACGTAGTTCTATGGGTTAGAGTAGTTGTTTACTCGCTCCTATCTCGGTGCTCAATACTCCTCCAAGACTAAAATATGATCAACTCATCAATTAACTCAAATCTTTATAATACTCATATCAATCAACTCAAGTCTCAACCTCACCGGTTTATCTCAACTCACCTCATCTTAGTTTCTCATCAACTCAGTCAATCAAGGAAATCAATCAGACTTAACTCAAATTCAAACAATCATTCAAATTCACTCATTAGACTCGTCATAAAATGCAAGAAAAACGCATCAATGGACATGTAATTATAATACAATATGTTGCTCATGCTCAATTGTGCTCAATTTATTCAAATCAGATAATCAAACTCAAACCTCAACTCACTCCATGTACAAAATTTCATAAATCATGTAATTTGGGTTTATGACGTCAATACGTAAAGTTTATATCTCAATCTCTTATCAACAGTTGTATAATGCATCAATCATTCAATTCATAATCATGAGAACTCAAAGTAAATAAAAAAATTTCAGTATTTAGTTATAGAATTTTCAAGACTTGACTCTATTTCTCAATCTTGACTCAATGAGAGGAAAGGATGTTGACATCCAATTTTTACTCCCCCTCCCCACAATATAAATTAATTATAGAACTTTTTCAATGTTTCAACAATTTGAAATAATTAATTTTTTTTTAAAAAAGTTT
Organism: Solanum clarkiae; assembly: GCA_011800125.2. NCBI lineage: Eukaryota > Viridiplantae > Streptophyta > Magnoliopsida > Solanales > Solanaceae > Solanum > Solanum clarkiae. Next base: position 21,623 of record JAABOM020111397.1, on the reverse strand, counting down.
AAGTTATTTTGGTATTAATCTTTTAATTATTAATGTACAATTACATATTTTTTAGTCACATATTTTCATTGTTACTTTTTTTTTTATAATTATTCAAAAATCACCCCAAAAGATTTTATTTGGTTATTATCTTTATCCTAGTATAATTATATGTATATTTTTGAGTTAATTATTTTACTTTTTAATTTTAAGAAGCTTTTTAATTAATTTATGTTAGTTCGTCTTGTGACCAAATTAATCACTAATTCAATTCGACTACCTTTTAAACTCAAAATTGGTCATAATAGCAATTAAATTTCCTCAATACTTAATTCCTATTTTCAGATCCATTTGGTCCAATTTTGTACTGATTTTCTTTAGCCCAAAACAGGCCTATCCGGCCCAATCCCTTTAGTTTTATCACAAACATATACGTACAATAGATACTCCCAAAGCAGCAACTCATGCGCCCCCATCCTCCTTTCTTTTTCTCTCCACTTGTTCACACCTTCACGCGTCTTCTTTTTTCAGATAAATGAAGAAGTCAACAACAACCTGCAAATGACAGACCAAAAGCAACACTCCAAGCATGGTACCCTGCTCAATGTTCAAATTTCGAATTCAAAATCCCAACCTTCACCCCTTTTTGCCTTAAATTTTAGGGCTATAAATATCCTCTTCTCACTTGCTTGAGGCAGCGGCCAAAATCTCAAAAAAATCCTACTACAAATTCTTGTTTTTTTACATATTTTCCAAAAAGTTCATCGATTTGAAAAGATTAGAATCAAAATATTTGGGTTTTGGAATCGAAGGATTCGTAGACAAAGCTCTCTAGTGGTGGAAAGTTATCTCGAAATTCGTCGTCCTAGTTCATTGCTCCAATAAAGGTAACATCCCCATCCTCATTTTGTTTTCTTCTTCAAGTGATGGATGACGCGTGTGCAGTTCGAGGTTTATTCGAGTTATAGTGATGTTAGGATTTCATATTCGTCTGTTTTAGTTACTGTATACTTGGTTGAATGATATTAGAAATACTCTTTGGGTTCATATCTGGACTCGTCTCTGTTGTTCTTGATGATTCATTTGTGTCGACAATGAGTATATGATTGTCTCATCCCTCTAATCCATAGTCGTGGAATCTTATCCCTATACCTGCATCCCTGCTTCAGTCCTATTGCCTTCAAGTACATATATATCTTGGGTTGTTGTTTGCCGTCTCATCTTAGTCTCTTTCTCGTCATGTTTACATTTAACGAACTATCTAAGTATCTTCGTACCAAGTGTGGTTGCTGTTTGTTTCTTCACTGATCCTAAGATGTTGTTATCTGGTGTGTTAGTCAGCCTTATTAATAAGTTTACTAGAGTTACCAGTAAAATGTTGTTTCAAATATTAATCATATCTTATAGCATGCTTAGGTTCTCCTTTTTTTTTTTGTGTGATTTCGTTAACAAAACTTTCTCAAATACTCTAAATCCTTCATCAGTTTCTCAGTACACTGTTGTAATGTTGTTGTTTTGTTCAGTTACATAGTTTTCTTTGGATCCACTCGGTCTTTTGTTTTCTTATTAAGGTTTGGGTTGAAATAATTTTGACAAACTTATTATATGAGTGCTCAAGGATCAAAACCCCCATGTTCCACTGGATGTCTTGTTTGTTGTTACTGTTCATTTGAAATATAATCTTATGCTGCTATGATTATACTATATTGATGATGGGTCTAGTTGGTATAAGAAAATCTTGTTTTGGTTTAAATCTAGTCTCTTATGTTTCAAGAATTTTATCTTCAACTCTTGTTCTAGTTTCGTTCATCCATCATTTGTTTCGTCTCTAGGATGTTGGTTTAGCTGGGAGCTTCTTCTTTAGTGTCCTTCATTAAAATATTTAGTCGAGCATGCATCCTGTCAAGTTTCTTGCTTGCTATACATGATTGTTTCAAGTTTGGTTGTTTGCTTCGTTCGATGTAATGTTCTTCCTCCTTCGCCCAAGTTTAATTCATCTCCTTTTAACATGTCTAAATAAATATAAATTCGTCTTAATCAAGGTCCATGTATATGTTATGATAAATTTCTGCCTATAATCAAAAGTATACAAGTTTCTACGCACTCTTTATTTTGATCTCTAAAGTAAGAACTCATCTGTTCTGCTAAAACAAGAACTGATTTGATAATAACAAACATCATCTACTCTTCTGCCTGATCTCTTTCCAGCATTTTTAAAGGGTCCAGAATGGTTTAATTGGTAATAAAGTAGTAGGATCTCCTCCTGCCTTATAGCTGTAGACTAGGTGTTCCTTGAATCTACGAGTAAAAGACTGATTTGCTGGTCTAAGTGCAAGGTTTGATAGCAGGTTGTTTGGTTTGTCTTTATCTTTCATTTGTTTCGGCCAAAAGCTCTTCAAACTACCTCCATGTCAAGAACTGTGGCTTCTTTGTGACTTAAATATGATATTTTGTTCACGTAGCTTTGTCTCCTTAGCTGAGTATTGATAGGTAGTGGAAATACTTCTTCCTACTCATTTTTTCGTTTAAACTTTCTACTTAGTGTGATCTCTTTCTATGAGAGAAAAGTCTCGGAACTATACTTGAAGTTTTCAGTTTTTGTTCTTGTCTGGTCCATGTTCAAACAACTATATGAGTTTTAGGTTCCTAAAGTAATCTGTTAACTTCTAGTTGGTGTCAAATTTTGCTATCTTTAAGCGAACATCCGGTTCTGGCCACTAGAAGCTTTTAGTGTGATTTAAATTTATGCATATATCTGCTCCAGTTTAGTTCATTAGATCACTGGATTCTAATATTTGGATGTGTTTGTGCTTGCTGCATATATACTTTGCGTGCTGCCAGAAATATAGAAGTTTAGTCTGAGACACTACATATTGTTTCCATTGTCACTTTCTCTTAATTCACAGTAGCCTTGCGCGCCATTTGAGATGAGGAAATTGGTTTAGCAGTTGCATATCTCACATTCGGGATGACATCTTTATGGCATGATTTACTTGACTTCATATGTTTGTTTATTATTTTACACCATTAAAGAATGAATTGTCTTGCTAATCCTTTACTCTCTCTTTATTTGCATGAACACCTTGGGAGCAAATGGAGTCTCAGTTTGGGGCTCCCGCAAGTTAGAGTCTCATTACTCGGTACCAGCATGCCCGCACATGGAGTCAATATCCTAGACTATCTCGAATAGCAAGCCAAACAAAGGGGCTTTGCTTGGAGTCATCCACAACTACATATATTTTCATTATTTACTTGCTTATTTATTTTTCTTTATAATGTAAACTTGTTTGTATACTTAAATATGTTATCACTCTTGACCCACACAGTTAGTTAATATAGATTTTTGGGTTTGGGCACCTCTAGTTAGAAATAATTCATTCCCGTGACATTAACTTTTATTATATTTCTAAAAAAATAAATCAACATTTGTTTTTTAAGGCCAAACTACTTAAAAAGAATTTTTTTTTCAAAGCATGAGTGTTATTTCTATATATAAAGTTATTTTATTAGTGTATACCATTTTCTCATAAAAAAAATGTTGTTTCATCACTTTCCCAAATAAAAATACAACTCATTTCATGTCAAACACAAAAGATTTTTTTTTTCTAGTTTTAAGCATGTTGTCGATTTCAAGATAAAATTTTTTTTCTGACTTATTTTTCTCGACTATTTAAATACTTTTTGGAATCTAAATTAGTCCTAATTTCATTAACCTAAGTTTGGTCGGTAATCGTTTTTAACGAATCTTAAAAGATACCTAACCCCTTCCTTTTAGGATAATTAGAACCCTTACCTAGAATCATATCGACTAAGTAGACCTTAGAATGGAGTTAACTTTAGCAACACTGTTTTAGAAAAAAATAGGTATCCTAGTTTACCTTAATAATTAGGTGGCGACTCCTTAAATTTAATCATTCAGATCACCAATATGTTGTACATCGTTGGACCTTGGATTAAAATGGGGTATTATAAAGGGCATGTGAATAAATGTAGTTCAACACTTTAGGAAGCCTTACATACCTGGAAATAGAAGAAGCAATCAAATCTCAGTCGATCCTCGCGTTTGAACTTGAAACCCTCACTTTTCTCCCTTCTCTGGTGCTATCAATAATTCCTAAGCATGAATGAAAGGTGAAACTACGCTTAGAGTTTGTTTTAGGACTTTAACCAAGTCTGGAACACCCAAGGATTGGATTAAAAAGGGATAGGAATAGACAAAAATACCCTTCTTAAAAACTACCGACACGAACTACGAGACTCCGTTTAAGACCATAGATGACCTCTCTTAGGTAAGGTGTCCAAATGTTAGAGTTATTTGAATTTGAGATGGGACCTATGAAACCTCTTTTATGAGCCGTAAATCCTTCTACGAGCCATCTGAAAATTCGTAACTCAATATACTAAGAACATGATTTTTAAACCAATAAGTTACGAAACCTAATCTACGGGTCATGGATTAATATATGGGTCGTATGTTGTCTCGTGCATGGGCCTCAGACTTAGAAAATTTTCACCAAATCACCTGGGCATCTATGAGCCTCGTCTACGGGCCATAGATGGCCTTTGTGATTTTTCTTCCAGTGATTTTTCTCTGCCATTTTCTTAATTTTCTCTGTGCATTTACTCAGACTAGGTGAAAAGAATTAGGAGGTGTTACATCATCTCCCCTTTGGGGTCATTCATCCTCAAATGAAGAGAAATCTAGGAAACTTAGTCAAGGCACAAACCTCTTTATGGACTCTAACAATCAAATAGTTCTTAACTCACTCATGCAATACGTCAATCAAGCAGTTAAGAAAGTAAGGCAAGTAATCAAATAACAAAACAATTCAATCATCACTCGGACTCTAGGATACTTCAGTCAGTCAAATTCAGAGTAGAGGGGGATTCAGGAATTAAGAAAGAATCATTAGCATCAACTCTCTCATCATTAGCAGGTGGAAATAATTGCGGGTACTTCACCTTCATATCCTCCTCCGCTTCCTAAGAAGCCTCTTCTACAAACTAGTTTCCCCACAACACCTTGATATATGCAAGCTCTTTGGTTTTTGACCTGCGAACCTGATGATCAAGGATTTGACGGGGATCTCCTCATAACTCAAGATATATTTTACTCCAATACTCTCAATGGGCACAACTAAAAGTGGGTCTCCCAAATACTTTTTAAGCATGAAAATGTGGAAGACGGGATGGATGACTGCTAACTCTGGTGGTAGCTAAAACTCATAAGCTACAATGCCCACTCTCTTTATAATTTGATAAGGGCTAATATACCTCGAACTCAACTTCCCCTTCTTCCCAAATCGAACCACACCCTCCATAGGTGACACTTTCAAATACATGCAATCGTTAACCTCAAACTTTGATTCTCTCCGATCAGTGTAGGATTTCTGTCAACTATGTGCAATTTTCAATCTTTCTGGAATGATATTTACTTTCTCCATATCCTGGTGAACCGAGTCTGGCCCAATTAACTCTACTTTACCCACCTCAAACCAACCCATAGTGATCTATATCTCCTCTCATATAGAGCCTCATACAAATCTATTTGAATATTCAAATGGAAGTTGTTGTTGTAGGCAAACTCAATCAGAGGCAAGTGGTCATCCCAATTACCTTTGAAATTAATGACGCAGGACCTCAATACATCCTCCAAGGTCTAAATAGTACGCTTTGCCTATCTATCAGTTTGAGGGTGAAAAGTAGTGCTAAGATTCACCTTCAAACCCACGCCTTTCTGGAAAGATCTCCAAAATTGAGCAGTGAATTGGGCTCCTCTATCTGAGATAATGCACAAGGAGACTCCATATAGTCTAGCAATCTCTTTTATGTACAGTAGAGCATAATCCTCTATAGTGTCAGTCGTCTTTATTTCCAAGAAGTGCACAAATTTCGTCATTTGATCAACTATCAACCAAATCAAATCATGCTATCTGTGAGACCTCGGTAAGCCTATAAATGTATATTGATCATCTACTATTTCCACTCTGGGATCTCAAAGCTCTAGGCTACTCCACATGGATTTTAGTGCTCAACTTTAACTTGTAATTTGGGCATTTGGAAACAAACTCTGCAATATCTCTCTTCATCCAGTCCACTAGTAGACCTCTCTCATGTCGTGGCACTTCTTCGTTAAGCCTAGATGGATATAATATCTAGACTTTATGGGCTTCTGCCGTGATACCTTTTAGGATACCATCGACATCTGGAACAAATAATCTGCCTTGGTACCTCAATACTCTATCTCCCCCTTTGGCGAAAGCCATCACTTTCTGCTTTGCACATCTGCCTTCAATTGCAGTAGGATAGGGTCCTGATCTTGCATCTCCTTCACCTCCGCTACTAGTGATGATGGATACTCATCATGCACAAGAACTCCACCTTCACCTGAATCATCTAGTTGAACTCCCAATCGTGCTAGTCTGTAAACCTCTTTAGCCAACTCTCTCTTTTCTTCCTCCATTTGGGCGGTGCTTACCGTAGACAACCTTCTAAGATAATTAGCAACTACGTTAGCCTTACCTGGTGGTAGAGGATGATCATGTCATACCTAGTGGTAGAGGATGATCATGTCATAGTCCTTGATCAACTCAATCCACCTTCCCAGCCTCACGTTAAGCTCTTTCTGGGTGAAAACATACTGCAGGCTCTTATGGTATGTGAAGACATTGACATGGGCTTCATACAAGTAGTGGTGCCATAGTTTGAGATCGAACTCTACGACTATCAATTCTAAGTCATGGGTGAGATAATTCTTCTCACGAACCTTATGTTGTCTTGAGGCATAGGCAATAACTTTACCCTTCTGCATCAATACGCATCCCAATCCCACTCTAGAAACATCACAATAATGATAAAATCCATTTGTTTCGTCCGACAAGGTCAACACTAGGGTAGTAGTCAACATTATCTTTAACTTCTAAAAACTCCTCTTGCAATCATTAGAACATTGAAACTTGACCTTCTTCTGAGTCAGCCTACTCAACTGTGTAGATATGGAAGAGAATCCATCAAAAAACCTGTGGTAGTAGCCAGCCAATCCCAAAAAACTCCTTATATTTGTCGGAGAGGTTGGTTTAGGCCAGTTCTTAACCGCCTCTATCTTTTGAGTATCCACTCAAATGTCATTACTCAAAACCACATGGCCTAGGAATGCCACAGATTTAAGCCAAAACTCACACTTCAAAAACTTTGCCTATAACTTGTTTTCTTTAAGTGTCTGCAAGGCAGTTCTAAGGTGATTAACATGCTCCTCCTCATCTCTGGAATACACCAAAATATCATCGATAAACATAATCATGAACATGTCAAGGTACTGTTTGAATACTCTATTCATCAACTCCATGAAGGTTGCAGGCACATTTGTCAACCCAAAGAACATTACCAAGAGCTCGAAATGGCCATACCAGGATCAAAAAGCCATCTTCAGGATATCACATTCTCTCACTTTCAATTCGTGATAGCCTGTAAGGTCTATCTTGGAGAAAACAATGGCACCCTAAAGTTGGTCAAACATGCCATCTATCCTTGGGAGGGGATACTTATTCTTGACTATCACCTTATTTAACTGACAGTAGTCAATATACATTCTGAGTGAACCATCCTTTTTTCTCACAAATAGGATTGGAGTAACCCATGGAGAAACACTTGGCCTAATAAATCGCTTCTCTAGCAAATCTTTCAGCTGCTTTTTTAACTCTTTCAACTCAACAGGGGCCATTTTATACGGCGGAATAGAGATAGATTGGGTGTTGGGGAGAACATCTATTCCGAAGTCAATCTCCCTATCAGGAGGGACTCTAGGCAGATCCTTGAAAAACACCTTGGGAAACTCGTTCACAATCAGGATGAACTTGAAAGTAGGAGGCTCAACATTATTAGACTTAACTCGCCTGAGGTGATAGATAAATCCCCTTAGGAATTGGTCTCCTAGCCTTAAGGTAAGAAATAAACTTATCCTTAGGTGTAATAGAATCTCCCTTCCACTCTTTAATAAACTCATTTCGAAAATGGAATTTGACAGTCATGGTTTTACAATCAACTGAGGCATAACAGGTTTGAAGCCAATCCATACCAAGAATCACATCAAACTCGACTATCTCTAACTCAATCAAATCAACAAGAGTATCTCTATGATAGATGAATACCACACAATCTCTATAGACTCTCTCGGATTGAATGGACTCACTAATAGGAGTAGAAACAGAAAATGGCTCAAGCGAGCACTCAAGAATGATCTTAAATTTACTAGCCACAAATGGCATCACAAAGGAACAAGTCTCACCCGGATCAAGTAAATCATAACAATGAAAGGTAAAGACTCAAAGCATACCTATCACAACACCTAGTGCGACCTCTTGGTCCTATTGGTTTCCCATCATATTTAGATGGTTTGTCCTACCATCTATCCCCAGTGTAGCACCTCTTTGGTTACCTCTTGCTAGTGGTGCTATGGCAGAAGACTAGGCATTGTTTCCCTATATTGGACACTCCCTCTGAAAATGGCCTGGCTAGCCACACTTGTAGCAACCGTTCCCTCTATCTCTATACTCTGTTAGATGTATCTTTCCATATTTCCCACAAGGTGGATCCCCTGCCCAGCCAAGGGTCACACTGGCCTAAGATTGTGAACCTTGTACTCTAAAGTTTGGCTGACCTTGGGATCTCTGATCATACCTAGTATTCGTGGCTGGTGCACTAGCTGAAGATGGTGCATAACTAGTAGACCTCTTTTGGAAGTAAGACTTATCTCCCTTACTCTGCTTAGACTGATTGGGCTCAGGCCCTACTGACTTGGCCTTCTTAGTCAGATGCTCCTCTCTATCAGCCTATGAACTCTGGTTTTCGCTCTAGGCAACTACCAACTGTGTGAGCATAATGATAGCTCCTTTGAGATCAGCCTTCATAGTAGGAGCAGGTGAAGTAGTAGGTGGTTGGGAAACACCAGTGTCTGGCTAGTCGACGTTGACCCCTCGCTTCCATCTGAGTAGGAAGCGTTGGTGTTGGGTTCTCAATGTTGTCAACCAGGGTACTTCTTTGAGTGACGATACACTTGGGATGCATGATCTGCAAACTTGTAACACACGAGTTAAAAAGTATCTTTACAAAGTTTTTAACTCTATCGCACAAACTCAGAATATAAGAAAGGGTAACAATTTTTAATGTTCTATAGGCTCCTGCTCATAAAGTATGGTGCACAACACGCCCGTAAACAAGACTACTAGACACGACTTCATAGACTTCCTAGGACACTTGAACTTTGTGCTCTGATACCAAATTTGTCACGCCCCAGAAGGGTGGTGTGGTCGGTACTTGAAGAACCATTGTTGATTCCAAAAGATAACCACCTAGTCTCATCATCATATCAACTCAGCAGCGAAAGAAATATTCAAATAAAAGGGCATCATATGGGTAGATATAACTCTTGCTAAAACATATTTTCCAATGAATAAATTTGGAAAATAAGCAGTACTCAACAATACTCATATCAATCAACTCAATCCTCAACTTTATTGGGTTATTTCAACTCAGCTCACCTTAGTTTCTCATCAACTCAGTCATTCAAGGAAATCAAGCAAACTCAACTTAGACTTAAGCAGACATTCAAACTCACTCAATTAGACTCATCATAAAATGTAAGAAAAATGCATCAATAGATATGAAATTATAATACAATGTGTTCCTCATGCTCAATTATTCTCAATTTACTCAACTCAGATTATCAAACTCAAACTTCAACTCAGTTCATGTTCAGAACTTCATAAATCATGCGATTTAGGATTCATGACGTCAATGCATAAAGTTTATATCTCAATCGTATATCAAAAGCAGTATAATGCATCAATTATTCAGTTCATATTCATGAGAACTCAAAGTAAATGTAGAGAAATTGGTATTTAGGTTATAGAATTTTCAAGACTTGAGTCTATTTTTCAATCTCGACTCAATAAGAGGAAAGTCTGTGTGAACGAACATAGTTCAATACTTTGGAAGCCTTGCATACATGGAAATTGAAGAAGCAATCAAACCTCAGTCGATCCTTGTGTTTGAAGTTGAAACCCTCATTTTTCTCCCTTCTCTGGTGCTTTCAAGAATCCTAAGCGTGAACGAAAGGTGAAATACGCTTAGGATTTTAATTAAGTCTAAAACATCCAAAGATTAGATCAAAAAAGGATAGGAATAGGTAAAAATACCTTTCTTAAAACTGTCGACCGAAACGACAAGACCCTATTTACGGGATGTGGTTCTTTTTATCGGCCCTAGATGACCTCTTGTAGATAAGGTGTCCAAAAGTTTGAGTTATTAAAATTTGACTTAGGACCTACGAAACCTCTTCTATGGGTCGTCTGACAACTTGTAAACTCAATATACTAAAAAGTTGATTTTGGATCCAACAAGTTATGAAACCTAATCTATGAGCCGTACATTGTCTCGTACATGGTCCTCACACTTAGAAAGTATCACCAAGTTATCTCGGTATCTATGAGGCCTCTACGAGCTGTAGGTGACCCTCATGGTTTTTCTTCCAGTGATTTTTCTTAGTTGTTTTCTCAGTTTTTCTGTGCATTTACTCAGACTAGGTGAAAAGAATTAGGGGGCATTACATCTTCCTTGATAGATTTTTTAGTATGTGAAATTACTTATTTTTATCCTTGGTCATCATTGATTTTATATTTTTATAAGATCACTAAAGTAATCGCTTGGGGCTGCCATTTTTAAGGGGCCCCAGTTTCTCCCAAAATGGTATATATATGTTTGTATATTATTTAATAAAAAAAGATTTCATATATTGATAAATTTGAAAAGAATTTTTTGAATATATATAATTTTTTATCTCATTTAATATAGTGATTGTTGTTATAATCAAGAAATAAAATAGTGTTTTGTTAGTTGTAGCATTCTTTCTAAAATGTCTATCTATTGTGTTGTCTTGTTTATATTTTGATGATTATCATGAATCAACAATATCATTTTTATATTTATTTTTTGTTCCTCTTTCACTATTTTTAGTTTCTTATTTGAATATTGTAAAGTCCTACAAATGGTCAAGGTTAGGTTTTACATTATACAAAATCTATTATTCTGTGTATATAAAAAGACCAAATTTATTTTTTAGTGTCTTCTTCAAATTTCAAACACTAAAACTAATCAACACTATTGTAATAGCATTATATCAACTTATCAAATTAAGCGCAATACTATTTCAATATTATTATTAAAACGCTTTGTGACGCCCTGTAAAATTATCGAAATACCCCTAAAATGGGATAATGCGCATAATGTGTCTTCCCAAGCTCCAATTGAAAATCTGAGACCAGATTTGCAATCAACACGAAACATTGAGTGGGAAAGTGGTCTCGGTCGAATGTTAGAGCGATCGAGTCAAAAGATAATTTTTCGTAATTAAACTGAGTGTCAATCCGCGCCCCAAGGTACGATGCGGACAGAATGCGCACTGACACTTGGTATTTTCTTCAATTTTCTGGAAAGAACGTGCTTTGAAAATTTCACGAAAATACACATGTTCGTGCACCGGGCATGACAGGGACATAGTGATATGAGATAAAATTTTATTATTTTATTATGGGAAAGACATTTTGGTCATTCCCCAACCCCTCCTAATTCTCAAAAATATGTATAAGTGTCGTTTTCTTCAAATTAAGGGTTTCAAATCCCATTTTTTCTAGCTTCTAAGTGAGAATTCTTGAGAGATAAAGAAGACAAAGCTTGACGATTTCAAGATTTGGGGTCAATTCCTTGAAGAAGCTTAAGTTATTCTTCATCTCCTGTATGTAAGGATAACCCAAAACATGGAATTGTTCTTCCATGTGCCCCATTAATCGATGTAAGTTGATCATTGAAGGTGATGAGTTATATATGTTAAATTCTTGAATATTCTATTAAAAATTACAGTTATCTTATGTATTTTCTTAAGTTGATGATCATCACAAACTTGAATTATTGTTTAAATGGCTTATTTGAATTATTATATAGAACTCTACATGATTCCTTCGTTAAAGATTACAGGAATAAACATAGGGGTTGATATCTAGAGCTTTGACGATGTAAATATGTTTGTTGTTGTGGTTCTGGTCCTGAAGTGAGTGTGTTGATTATGAGGTTGATGTCCTTAGAAGTTTTAAATGGGTTGAATTTAATCTTAAAAGAATGTTCCTAATTCATTGATTTGATAGTTGATGAGATAGGATGATGTCCCTTGTCCGAAAGAGATTGAATGATGATAAATCTTTATTTGATATTTATGAGCATATTGAGTTCTGGGAGAAGTATCGAGCACCGAAATGAGTAAGAGTGAGTCCAACTTGCACTCATAACTAGATAGCTAGCATAGAAGAGGATTGGATCGTAAAAAATGGATATTTCTTAGTCCCGAAAGAGGACTTGACGTTATTATGGATCCATAAATGCCACGCTCTTTCACCCCAGCAAGGTACTAGGCGGATGCCACAATGACATTGCTTCGTTGTATCATCACTGGCTTATAGGTGATAGTTGTAGGTCCAAAAAACTTCCAACTAGGTTCCCCACTGTTAGTACTTTGATGTTGAGTTAATTGCTTGAGTTTTTATTGATGCTAATGAGTTAATGTCTACTCCTTACCCTTACCTGAGAGGAGTGGTTATCATTTTTAGTGTGTATCTTATGAGTTGGGATTGTTCCATGTTATTTTTGCTTATATTTGTTATTAAGCTATTTTACATACCATACATTCTATGTACTGATACCAGTTGGTGCTGTATCGTTTCATAATGCAGATACAACAGATAAAGGACTTCAGCAGATGCACCATTGAGGTTCAACATTCCCAGTTCCATACATCGGTGAGCCCTCCCCTGCATTCAGAGGATACTATTTATTTCTTTTCATATGATTTGAGTTATTCTTTTGACCTTGTGATAGCCATGACCTGTCATGATACCTTTCTAGGCTGTAGAAGTAGAGGCTTTATAGACATAGAGAAGATAGTTTGGATGCTGAGGTCTTTCCCCTCTAAAAACCGAGTTTTCCTAGCTCTATTTGATGCCATAGATGTTGAGTTTGATTTGAAGACAATGTCCTTCTTTCGTTGATGTACAAGTTGATTGACTTGAGATACCCATCATCTCATAGTTTATATTCTGATGTTTTTCGCTGTATAGATGATTGAATAACTATCTTGGGGCCAAGTGGTTCGCTCGGGGATGAGAAATATTCTTTGAGTGCTGGCCATGTCTAGGATATCCTCCCGGGGCACGACAAACTTGGTATTAGAGCACAAAATTCAAGAGTCCTAGGGAGTCTATAAAGACATGTCTAGTAGAGTCTTGTTTATGGGTGTGTTGTGTACCACACTTCATAAACAAGAGGCTATAGGACATTAGGAATGGTTACCCTTCTTTCATATTCTAAGTTCATGCAATAGAGTTTAACTCTATGAAAACTATCTTCTAATTCGTGCGTTACGTTTGCAGATCATGCCTCTAAAACATACTACTGACCAAAGAAATGCCTCATCCCCAACTGTTGAGAATCCTCCACTAGAGGTCCCTACTCAGATAGGGACGAGGAGATAGGGTCGACCTGCCAAAACTACTGAGGTTCCACAGGCACCCCCCGCACAGCCAGCCTTTACCATGAAGGAAGACTTCAGGGGAGCCATTACTATGCTCACTCGGTTGGTGGCCTCCTAGAATAACAACTGAGGTCCCCAAGCCCCTAGCTCTTGCTCTCAAGAGCCCACTGCTGCAACCAGGCTTAGAGACTTTTTGAGAATGAACCCACCAGTATATACAGGGTCGAAGGTGGAGGAGGACCCGCAGAACTTTATTGATGAGATGTGGAAGGTCTTGAGGCCATGCATGCAACTGCGGTTGAAGGAGTTGAACTCGCATCCTACCAGCTTAAAGATGTTACAAATGTTTGGTATAACCAGTGGGAGGATAGTCGAAGTGAGGATGTTGAGCCTACTGAGTGGGATGAGTTGAGGCTACGTTCCTTGACCACTTTTTCCCCCAAGAGTTAAGGGAGACGAAGGTTGATGAGTTCGTGAACTTAAAGCAAGAGGGGATGACCATTAAGGAGTGAATTCTCAAGTTTATTAAGCTGTCCAGATATGCTCCCAAGATGGTCCAAGACTTGAGGGTAACGATGAGAAAGTTCGTGTCTGGCTTGGGAAGGAATGTGAAGAAGGAACGCAAAGCAGCATTGTTGATCCCAGGTATGGACATCTCCAGGATTATGGTATATGCACAGCAAACTGAGGAAGATAAAAAGAGAGATAGAGAACAATATCTGAGCAAGGAAGCAAAATTAATAAGGAATGAGCCTAGCAGTAGAGACAAAATAAGGGTGATAAATCCTATTTTCTGAAGAAGTCTTCTAACTGTGCACCGTCTGCGCCCGTCCAACAAAATTGATATGATTAAAAGTCTTATGGTCACCAGAATTTCAGGGCTCAGGGTTCTTATTCTCAGGCGAGTATGACCTAAGGTTTGAAGGGAAAGCCACCCTATGGCCAGTATGACAAACTTTATCTGGGTGAGTGTTGTGTGGGCACAGATGCTTGTTACATATGTGGACAGACTGGTCACTTCCAGTATGAGTGCCTAAAGAGAAGATAGGGTGAGGGAAGCAATAAAGCACAGTCCTCCGCAGCACCCCCAGCTGACAATCATCAGAGGGGTACTACTATGGGTACAAGAGGCGAGACAAACTGTCTTTATGCAATAGTAATCGTCATGATCAGGAAGTAGCCCTAAATATCATTATATGTATTCTTCGAGTCTTTACTTTTGATTGTTATGCATTAATTGACCCAAGTGCCACTCTATCTTTTGTAACTCCCTATGTGGCCAGTAGATTTGGGGTCTTTCCAGAGTGTTTACTTGAAACCTTTTCTGTTTCCTCTCCTACTGGTGAGTCTATCCTAGCTAAAAGGGTCTATAGAGATTATGTGGTATCTATCTATCATAAAGGTACCTTGGATGGCTTGGTAGAGTTGGAGATGGTGGACTTTGATGTGATCCTTGGCATTGATTGGCTTCATGCCTGTTATGCCTCTGTTGATTGTAGGACCCAGATTGTTACGTTTCAATTCCCTAATAAATCTGTCTTAGAGTGAAAGGGGAGTTCTGTTGCACCTAAAAGCAAGTTTATCTCCTATCTTAGAGCTAGAGAGCTAATCTCTAAATGTTGTAGCTACTATCTCATGCGAGTTAAGTCTGACGATGTTGAGCCTCCAACTCTAGAGTTATTCCCGATTGTAAATGAGTTTCCTGAAGTGTTTTTTGAGGATCTGCCTGGAGTCCCTTCTGATAGGGAGATTGACTTTGGGATTGATGTTATCCCCGATACCCAACCTATCTCAATGCCACCTTATAGGATGGCCCCCGCTGAATTAAAAGAGTTGAAAAAGCAAATCGAAAGATTTGTCAGAGAAGGGTTTCATAAGGCCTAGTGTTTCCCCTTGGGATGCTCCTATCCTTTTCATGCATAAGAAAGATGGATCTCTGAGAATGTGTTTGGATGACCGACAACTGAACAATGTCATAATAAAGAATAAATATCCTCTCCCAGGATAGGTGATCTATTTAACCAACTTCAGGGTGCTACTTGCTTCTCTAAGATAGACCTTAGATTGGGTTACCATCAGCTAAAAGTGAGCGAATGTGATATTCCAAAGACAACCTTTGGGACAACGTATGACCATTTTGAGTTTTTGGTCATTTCATTTGGATTGACTAATGCACCTGTAACCTTCATGGACTTGATGAAAAGAGTATTCATACTATATCTTGACATGTTCATGATTGTATTTATTGAAGATATCCTTGTATACTTTGAGTATGAAGAGGAGCATGCCAATTATCTTAGAGTGGTTTTGCAAACTCTCAAAGACCATGAATTATACGCAAAGTTATCAAAATGTGAGTTCTGGATTAAATCCGTGGCCTTCTTAGGTCACGTGGTCTTGGGCAATGGTATTCGAGTGGATGCCCAGAAGATTAAAGCGGTTAAGAACTGGCCCAGACTAACCTCTCCAACGGACATAAGAAGTTTCTTGGTGTTGGCAGGATACTTCTGTAGATTTGTTGATGGGTTTTCTTCCTTATCTACACCATTGACCAAACTGACTCAGAAAAAGGCCAAGTTTTAGTGGTCTGATGAATGTGAGAAGAGTTTTCAAGAGTTGAAGACTAGACTGACTACAACATCAATTTTGACTTTGCCCGATGGGACAGAAGACTTTGTGATATATTGTGATACATCCATAGTTGGACTAGGTTGTGTGTTGATGCAGAGAGGGAAGATGATAGCCTATGCTTCCAGGAAATTTAAGATTCATGAGAAGAACTATCCGACCCATGATCTCAAGTTGGCAGCAGTGGCGTTTGCACTTAAGATCTGGCGCAACTACTTGTATAGAGTGTATGTGGATGTGTTCACTAACCTAAGAGCTTGCAATATGTCTTCAGTTAGAAAGTGCTCAACATGCGGCTGAGGAGATGGCTAGAGTTGCTCAAGGATTATGACATGAACATTCTCTACCACCCAGGTAAGGCTATCATTATTGTTGATGCTCTTAGCATGTTATCTATGGGTAGTATTGCCCATGTGGAGGAAGGGAAGAAAGAGTTGGTTCAGGAAGTGCACAAATTGGCCTGCTTAGGAGTACAACTTGAAGAAAGCAATGAAGGCAGGGTCAATTTCAGAATGGATCTGCTTCATCTTTAGTGTCAAAGGTAAAGGAAAGCAAGACCATGGTCCTGTCTTACTCCAACTGAAAGAAGTTATCCATAAGGAAAAGGTGATAGTCTTCTTCAAAGAAGGAGATGAAGTGTTGAGTTACCAGAGTAGATTATGTGTTCCGGATGTTGAAGGTGTTCGAGAAAGAATTATGTTGAAGCTCACAGTTCCCGATATTCTATTCATCCTGGCTCCACCAAGATGTACCATGACTTGAGAGAAGTCTATAGGTGGAATGGGATGAAGAGGGATATTGCTGAGTTCATCTCTAAAAAGGCCTTATGGGTTAGCTTAGAGTTTTGACATTCCAGAGTGGAAGTGGGAGATGATCAATATGGACTTCATCACCAGTTTATCGAGGTCTCAAAAGCAATATGACTCGATATGGGTGATCGTGGATAGGATGACTAAATCAACCCAGTTCTTGGCAGTCAATATAACTAACATTGCAGAGGAGTATGCTAAGTTGTACATTCGTGAAATTGGGAGGTTGCACAGAGTTCCCTTGTCTATCATCTCGGACAGAGGAGCTCAATTCACCTCCCAATTTTGAAGATCTTTTCAAAAGGGATTAGGTACCAAAGTAAATCTGAGCACAGCTTTCCACCCTCAAGTAGATGGTCAAGCAGAGTGCACCATTTATACTTTGGAGGATATGTTAAGGGCTTGCGTCCTCAACTTCAAAGGGAATTGGGACAACCACTTGCCATTGATCAAATTCACATATAATAATATTTATCATGAAAGTATCCAAAATGGCCCCTTATGAAGCTCTATATGGGAGAAGATGTAGATCACCGATTGGGTGGTTTGATATTGGTGAAGCTAAGCTGGTTGGGCCTGATCTTGTTCACCATTCTATGGAGAAGGTGAAGGTTATTAGGGAGAGTTAAAGACTGCCCAGAGCCGCCAAAAGTCTTACACTGGTGTGAGAAGAAGGGACTTAGAATTCGAGGTAGATGATTGGGTGTACTTGAAAGTGTGACCCATGAAGGGTCATGAGGTTCGATACATTGGTCCTTATCAAATTGTGAGGAGGATTGCGAAGGTCGCTTATGAGTTAGAATTGCCTTCTGAGTTAGACGGGATTCATCCAGCATTCCATAATTGATGCTGAAGAATGCTTGGGAGATCCTACTTTGGTGGGCCCTACTGAGAGTATTGGATAAAGGATAGTCTATCCTACAAGGAGGTTCCGGTCCAAATCCTTGATCGTCAAGTTCATAAGCTGAGGAAAAAAGAGATAGCCTCCATCAAAGTTCTATGGAGGAATCAGTTTGTTGAGAAAACTACGTGGGAAGCTGATGAAGCTATGAGAACCAAATACTCGCATCTATTCGTGCCAAATGATGATGATGCTGAAGGTAATGTTCCTATCTTTAACTTAATTGATGAACCCATTCCTGAGTTGATGTGTCTATTCTTGAGTCTAAGTTGATGAGTGAGTAGTGAGATGCGTCTTGAGTCTAATCGTGCTTTGTTTCCACCTCTACTCATCATTCGAGGACGAATGATCTCAAGGGAAAGATAATTTATTCCTTGTAAAATTATCGAAATACCCCTAGAATGGGATAGTGCTCACAATGCATCTTCCGAAGCTCCAGTGGAAAATCCGAGATCAAATTTGCGATCAACATGAAAAATTCAGTGGGGAAGTGGTTCGGTTGAATTTTAGAGCGATCGAGTCAAAAAATAATTTTTCATAATTAAACCCGAGAAACAGTGTTAGTCCGCGCCCCAAGGTGCAACGCGGACAGAACGCACACTGATACTTGGTATTTTTTCAATTTTTTTGGAAGGAACGTGTTTTAAGAATTTCACAAAAATACACATGTTCTCGCCCCTGGCCCGATACGGACATGCTGGTATGGGATGAAATTTTATTATTTTATTATGGGAAGGACATTTAGGTCATTTATAACCCCTCCTAAGTCCCAAAAGCGTGTATAAGGATCGCTTTCTTTAGATTAAGGGTTTTAAAACCCATTTTTCCTAGCTTCTAAGTGAGAATTCTTGAGAGAGAAATAAGAGAAAGCTTGAGGATTTCAAGATTTGGTTGTAGGCCTGAGAAACTCCCAGCTAGGTTTCCACTTTTAGTACTCTGATGTTGAGTTGATGGCTTGAGTCTTTATTGATGTTTATGAGTTTATGTCTACTCCTTACCCTTATCTGAGATGAGTGCTTATCATTCTGAGTGTGCATCTTATGAGTTGGGATTGTTCCATGTTATTTCTTCTTATATTTATTATTCAACTATTTTACATACCGTACATTCCATGTACTGACATTATTTGGCGCTGCATCATTTTATGATGTAGATACAAAAGATAAAGGACTTCAACAGACATACCGTTGAGGTTCAGCATTCCTAGTTCCAAACATCGGTGAGCCCTCCCATACATTTGGAGGATACCATTTATTTCTTTTCATATGATTTGAATTATTCTTTTGAGCTTGTGGTAGCCATGGTCTGTCATGGTACCTTCTTAGACTGTAGAAGTAAAGGCTTCATAGACGTAAAGATGATGGTTTGGATGCTGAGGTCTTTCCCCTCTAAAAACTGACTTTTCCTAACTCTATTTTATGGCATTGATCTTGAGTTTGATTTGAAGGCTGATGGGCTTCTTTTATTGATGTACAAGTTGATTGATTTGAGATGCCCATTATCACATAGCTTATATTTTGATGCTTTTTACTCTATAGATGATTGAATTACTGTCTTGAGGCCAAGTGGTTCACTGGGGACTAGCCATAGTCTCAGAGTGCCGGCCACATCTAGAGTATCCTCCCGGGGCGTGACACTCTTCAAACTTTTAAGTGATGTTCTATTGTTCTAACTTTATTTTGTATATCTTTCATTGATAATTTACAAAATTATATTTCTACTTCATAACATATGCATGTATATTATATCTTTTCAGAGCTTCTTTGTATGATTACACTGAGTATGTAATAATCATTCAATTTATGCTTGTTAACTAAAAATTATTTCTCTATGAGTTTGACTTAGACCCCAAACTTGTCAAGGCGACTCTGGTGCAAAGATGTATAAGATGTCACGCTCAAATGCAAGGTAGCAAGAAGATCAATCAACATCACTTGAGTGATGGTTCATTACAATTTATGTTACAAAGGTCCACAAATGTCATCCTTCATTCTTATCCCCATTTTGTTGTTGAGTTGAAAGTGATGGGGTTAGGTGCATACTCCACAAAAAATGATGGGCCTTTGACACATTTGACTACTCGATCAAAAATATTTACAGTGGCTAGCTATACAATATTAAGATATTGTGTTAAGATACAAATATTAAATAATTAAAAATATTTATTTTTAATATTTGAATGCATAAATTATATCTTCATCAAAAATAATAAATATAAAATTAACTAAAATATTAAATAATGCTAATATTTTATTATTTTGTTAAGCGCTGGTGATACCCAGTAACAGTGGTTGTCCCATTTGAACCTAACTTATTTGAATCTAAAGTAAATTTGAGCGGATCATTATCCAATTCGATTTTTCATTTCAATCCATTTTAATATTCTCAATTTCAATTTAATCCGTCCATTTGATACTCTTATGTTGAATCTTTCAATTAATGAATGTAACTCCTCAAATTAGTTCAAAAATTTAAGTATTTCTTTTATAAATGGACCTGCAACACACATTTTAATTAGCTGAAGATTAAATATGCTTAATAAAAAATTACAACACGCGTTTTATTTAATACTAACTCTATTTTCTTTGTTCCAACCACAAAGTACACAAGTTTTATGCCTATTTTGTGTGAGATAAAAATGTTATTTTTGATAAATCTTCGACTAAAAAAAACTTAATAATAAGTATTAGTTACGAGAATTTTTTTTTATAAGCATTAGTTAGTAATTTGATAAAAATAATTACTCCTACTAACTTACTTTGATTTGAGTTTTTGTCGGTACCACCATAAAGAGTACTTTGACTTTTCTTTAAGAGAAACTTAAAATTAAAATATGATAAGAGATCAGCCCAAATCCTTAATGTCTGAAAAACAAATATATGTTGAATAAGGGAGACTTTTAAGGGACCACAACTCTTGTGTTCCCCTTCTTAAGGAAATAAATAACTATCCATCCACAAATCAGTAAAATTTTCTGATTCAAATTTGTTTTTCAAACATTAAGAATTTGGGCTGATTTTCTTATCATATTTTAATTGTAATTTTCTCTTAAAGAAAAGTCAAATTACTATTTATGGTGGTACCGACAGAAACTCAAATCAAAATAAATTAGTAGGAGTAATCATCTTTATCAAATTACTAACTAATGCTTATTAAAAAAAATTCGTAACTAATGCTTATTATCTAAGTTTTTTTTAGTAGAAGGTTTATCGAAAATAACCTTTTTATCTCACACAAATAGGCATAAAACTTGTGTACTTTGTGGTTGGAACATAGAAAATAAAGTTAGTATTAACTAAAACGTGTGGTGTAATATTTTATTAAGCATATTTAATCTTCAGCTAATTAAAATGTGTGTTGCAGGTCCATTTATAAAAGAAATAGTTAATTTTTGAACTATTTAGAGGAATTACATTCATTAATCGAAAGATTCAACATAAGAGTGTCAAATGGGCGGGTTGAATTGAAATTGGGAATATTAAAAT
Organism: Solanum clarkiae; assembly: GCA_011800125.2. Lineage (NCBI taxonomy): Eukaryota > Viridiplantae > Streptophyta > Magnoliopsida > Solanales > Solanaceae > Solanum > Solanum clarkiae. Next base: position 248 of record JAABOM020111397.1, on the reverse strand, counting down.
AGATTGAAATGAAAAGGAAAAAATACACAAAACAGACCTAATTTGAAGTTATTTATCCTTAATAGACTCAATCTAAACTATTTACCTTTAATAGATTCATTAGCCAAACCATTTACCTTTCTACCCACTTATCATTTGTTATTTCGCATGCTGACGTTGTGCTGACGTCAGCATAAATATTATGAAATATACTCTGACAGTGTATATATATATATATATATATATATATATATATATATCGGTATCAT
>JAABOM020111376.1:0-24191 GCA_011800125.2 Solanum clarkiae | reverse complement strand
TTAGGTGGCGACTCTGTGTCTTTTCGAATTTCAAGAATTAATTTTGCTCAAATCAATTGGGTTTTAGATTGATTCTCAATTTTCGAATTAATTTTCAATTTATTTTCAATCTATTTTTTAAGCCAGTAATTTTTCGGCATAACATAGACAAATAATTACAAGTAAATAAATATACAATAACCCCAAAAATAAATGACATTGGGTTTGACAAGACCAATTCTCTGAATTCCTGTCCTATTTCTATATGTTCGGACCTGCCAAACCCATTAAAAATTCTTTAGCTGCTACTCCTTCCCACGCCGACTCAGAGTAGAGGGAGTTTGGGCCTCCATGGCCCAAGGAACGCAGATAAGGACCCAAAATGAGCCCAAAAGGTATCACATGCAAAAGAAAAAAGAAAAAAGAAATTAGTGATTCCTCGTTGAGAAGATTGAAAAATAAACACTATGAATGACTTAACCCACACTCCTAACTGAGCAATGATATCAACAAGAGCAAGATGGAGTATACTTGTATTTCATACGAGCACTCAATTCATATACTCTTAAACATCCACAAACAATAATGCAGTTACAGGGAGGAGAGCATTAAACTTAAACTGAAGTTTCCAGTTCAAACTCACACTCAACCTATCAAGTTTCAAATCTTTTCCATGCTTAACATATTACGTAAAGAAAAAGGAGTCAAAATAATAGAATCTATCATGTTCATGTAAACATTCTACAAAGGCCGATAGAGACATACACATGTATAGACGAGAAGGATCTATCAATCTGAACCTTAAGCAAAGGAAATTTTATATGAATGATTCCAAACGCCCCAGTACAGGAGAGGAAAGTATAAGACATGTAGACAGAAGTATCAGCGGACCAATTTGTGTGAAGCTAGAAGCAGGATTTCAGATTTAGAATTGTTCAAGAGAAATATTCAGGAGAAATACCAACCAAACCAGTATAGATCAAAGATCTTAGAGAACATCCGAGGACTCTTGATTGTATCAGAAAATATGAAAGACTGACTATTCTACTTGCGTAATTCCATAGTAGATGATGTTTTCTCTAGAAAATCTCTGTAACCACGAAGAATTCACTCCTTCTGTTTCAGTGATATCCAAATCTCCTTTACTTTTTACCTTATTTACAATAGATCTATCAAGAAGTATATGAGCTAAAATGTGCAGAAATTTATAATTTTATCTTGCTATTGTCACACCTTGAATACTATATGTGTATTTAAATGGATATGATACAAGCATAGGACATCAAATAGCGATAGAGAGTAGATAATAACAAATGGGCAATTCAGAACAGAACCAGGGAACTTCAACATAAGAGAACATGAACCCAATCTTTATATTAGGGAAACTTGAGCAAAATAATAGCAGCAAACTATGAGCAGGCCGTCCTGAACAGACATCCAAACACTCAGACTGAGAGTATATTTATGCAATATATGAGATCACAAGCATAATAAGGAATTCATAAATGGAAGAGAGGATACGAAACTGCCAGCAGTCAGCTTTCAAGGCCAGAGAAACATAACAGGAACATCACACGCTAAAACTAAACTCCTATAGCAGTAATTTGATTGCTAAGACTCGACAAGCATGTAGCATACCAGTTTGCTAAAGACACAACAGCCTACCTCAGATAAACTCATGACCAACAGTCTTATGTTAACTAGGCCAAATAACTTTCAACTGCGAACCATACATGAATAGACATGATGTCACTCTGCAGAGTCAAATACTCCAAATGCAGCAACATCATATATTATCTTTGCAGCTAAAGGATTTTATATTGCCAGAATAAACCCAACAAGAACAGGGAAAACACACTCAAAGACACTTAAAAGGAATAGACCGACAATATATCGAACCAATCTGTAACGACTGAGATTTGAACCTGTTCAGCAAATACTTGAAAGATTTAACTCATCTCTGTACGGGTCTTAACCCTTACTCAGTCAACAGTGAACAAACAACAATCAACAAGCCATATCAGTTTTATTCGCCAAGGCAAACTAACAATACCACAACATCAATACAACAGAGCAATCCCCAATCAGTAAACTAAGAGCGCACAGGATACCAGTAGAAACTAACAATATCATCCAGTTCGAACGAGACATTTTGAGCAAGAAATTAACTAACACACATAAGAACAAATTCGCGACATTGTCAACAATCACATTCAACCACAATCCCTAAAATTCGACATGAGAGAAAGGTATTACCTTTTTCGAGGCAGTGAACTGGAGACGACGAGCCTTAAATTGACTTCGATACCACTATCCTCGATCAGGACAGTGATTATTTTTTGCTCAAGTATTTCTGAAATTACTGAGTCTGGATCAAAAGCTTGAGATCTTTTTGTATTGTTGATTGCTTGATCCTTTTTAAAGACCCTTTTCAATTTCCCCCGCCCCTGTATTTTTATGTCTCTCCTATCTCTGTTTTTCGTTCGTCTCTTTAAAATCCAAAGAAAAGGAGCTTCAATAGCTCCCCTTCATCAATGCAACGACTCTATTTTGGAAAAGGAGCGTCGGGTTTGGGAAAGGGGAAAACGATTTGGGAAAGGGGAAGCGTGGGGAAGGGAAACGGTGTCGGGAATGGGAGAAGTTGGGCGGTGCATGTGGGGTTTGGAGAAGAAGGAGAGGCGAGGGTTTAGGGTTGGGCGGCTAGGGTTTCTAGGGAATGAAATGAAGGAGAAGAAAGAGTAAAGGGGGGCGGGTGAAGGAGAAGAGTAAGGGGGCGGGATTAGGGTTCTTGGAAATGAAAATGGGGGAGAAGAAAGAGGAGAGGGGCGGTTGGAATTAATATTAGGGGCGCGTATTAATTAATTTTTTTTAAAATAAAATAATTAAAATAAGGATAAAGCCCCGATAATTAATATGACACCATGGAGGGTAAAAATTGAGTGTCAACACCTCTGAACATCGAAGTCTAATTAAGCAGAAAGAAATATACAAAAATGGAGAGAGGAATTAAAGAAAATGACATGTATGTTATTTTGTTGGTTATAGATCAATCATTTTTTAACTAATAGAAGACAATCGGAGTACTCTACACATTTGTAGCACCTCAGAAGAATTTAAAATTTGTAGCACCTCAGAAGAACTTCAACCATTGAAATTTTAAACACGTGTTATTTAAACATGATAGATATATTTTAAAAATAAAACTTTATTATATTGTTTCTATTTTTCTGAGGATCCAAAAAAGTTGATAGCACTCCATTAAAGCAAAAAACAATAAGGAGTTGTTTGATAAAAAAAATAAATAAGGTAGGGATTGGTATGTGGGATTAGTTTTTATTTCATGTTTAATTTATTATTTTTCATTTAGTTTTGTATTTGATTTAAAGTTTTATAAATTTTTTTTAATTATACATTTAACCTATTATGAGATTTTTTATTTCATGTAATTAGATAAAAGTAGATTATTTTTCTGTGACTTCTAATTAGTTAGGAAAATAATAATTTATTATTATGGTTGTTATTTTCTCACTTGAATTATTTGAAAATAAATAATTATAATCTTAATAAATTCATCACTAATAAAATGTCAATTTTTAATTTAATAAAAATAGACCATCTATTATTAAAATAGAAAATATGATAAATAATTGTAAAATAGACAATTTACATTTATACACAAAAATTTGAAAGTTGTAATTTCAATATAGTGTTTATGTCTTACGAGGTTACTCAACTTTGAGAATATATCTAACATCATTGGACTTTATATTGTATCAATAAATTCACTCGACTAAAATTAGTTATAAAAAAATTGACACGTCAAAATATTTTTTTTGTGTATTATGTAAATATGATACTACAAATAAATAAAATTTATAAATTTGATATGGTAAATTTATTTATCTTTACATTATGAAAATATGAACCTGCAAATAAATAAAATTCGTAAACTAATTTATTTAAATAAATTTACTAGTACAAAATTATAAATATAAAATATAAAATCAAGAAAACAAAAAAATATAAAAGAATTTAAGGAATATTTGTGTCTTTGTGTATTTAATCCCATGATATTAATCTAAAATATTAGCTAATACTACCAAATGAGAGGTATTAGCTAGTACAATATATGTAGTATTAAATAATACCATAAATTAATTATACATGGTTCAATATTTCTACCAAACACAATAATAATTAATACCACTAACTAATCTATAGACTATATCCCCTAATCCATCCTACCAAACGTGCCCTAAGTATCTATTAGACGGAGACAAAGTAGGGTTACAAGATTTAAGTATCTATTAGACGGGGACAAAATAGGGTTACAATATCTTGATTCATGTCGCTTGTCATCATCAAATAATAAATAAATCAATTCCCATAAATACATGCTTACTTCAATTTCTTGTAGGAACTTCTTGAAATGGCAAGTACGTATGTCAATATTTCCTACGTATGTAATTATTTATTTCCTCCCTTCCTCATTACTTGTTCACTATACTAAACATACATGTTCAATCACAACTATTTAATTAGGGTAGATATCCTACAAAATGATTGAGTTTACCTTCTAGCTTCCACCTAGGACTGCTTATTAGGCAGATCGAACGAATAATTTCACTTTAAGATTTGGCTTATCAAATATTGATTTTTAAATTTACTAATCCGCCTGCCAATCAATAAGATATTGGTTGATTTGGTAACGAATTAGCAATTAGTGAACGAATATCGAGTGGTGAACCGATTAACCTCTAATCTCTATGAAACTTTTTTTTCCGATGAACACATAGTCACATCTTACAAAAACGATAACTTCTTTTTCATTATTTTAAATAAAGTGAGTAGTGAAGGAAAAAATAAATCTAAAAATGCTTTAACACTTGCCTTTACATAAAATGAATAAGGCAAAATATATATAATTATATAAAAATAAATAAGCTTTCCATTTGAGAGTTAGGAATTACAAAGGAATAATATATAATTATCCTTATATATTATGTTAAAATATTAAATGAGGCTAATATACCTAAAATAATAATGTAAGTATGTCAATTTTAAGGGATTAACGATTTACTCGATAAGAAAATTGAATAATCTCCACCCCCTCCCACCACACCAATAAATTATTAATTATAAAATTTTAGTCCGTTCCCCAACTATTTATATGATAACCCAATACCAATAAGCAAATAAGTCAATTTTGTGGTTGGCTTATCGGTTACGATTCAGTTCTGAACACCCCTACTTCCATCAAGTTTTGATGCATTGACCACACGTATTTGGGACTATTTTGGGACATGACAATAGGTTCCAATCATCGTGTTACACCTGGAGACTAGTTTGAGACATGACAATTAGTCATAAAACTACTTTAATATAGCAACTCAACAAGTAAGAACCTAAAAGCAGTATTGATAGGACAAATATATACTAACTCTGACATAGCCTCTACTGTATAAATGGGACATAGGGCAAACCCTAGCTTACCACAATAAGACTGAAAGTAAAACTAAAAAATACACTCATAATGATCACGTTCCCAAAGTATAAGGACTCGCTAATGACTGTTAGGTTACTGAAACTTGTACTAATAGGCAGGATCAAGAACGTCAGGACCTATATTATAAAATAATATAGGCAAAAGTGTATGAGGTCAGTACTTATGAAATGTACTGAGTATGAAGAACATGCTATAACATCATAAAATAACATTATAAAATAGAAAACTACTGGATTCACATATAACTTATAATGTTAAAGTTTCTCGTAGAATCTACCTTGGGAAAGTAGCCTCTCTGATCTTCATGCAAGAGTTACATTAGATTTTATTTATAGCCCGTATGGTCTTATTATCAATTAACGTAGATGTCCAACAAAATGATTGAGTTTGCCTTCAAGCTTCCACCATGTTTTGATGCATTGGTCATACATTTTATTTATATTTTAGTATTTATGCTTTATGTATCTATTTGTCTTGCATTTCATGACTAATGTGCCCTATTATCTCATATTTACTTATGCTTAGCATATTGCTCTCATTCAAAGTAATAACACATACTTTATTTTCTACATTGTGTTGTAATGTTGGGTAAGATTCTCCTTCTCATTCCACTCATGGTTAGCTCAAATTCTTTTTTGGCAATTGATAAGCGAGTCCTCATGTTTCAAAGGCTAGTCTTTCATGTTGTTTTGCTATTTTTAGATCATGTTATTACCTTGAGGCCATTTCTTTTTCTTATATTGAGGGTGAGATAGGAACTTCTCCTAAGCCCCCGCCTATGCTAGTAGAGGCATGTTTAGATGTCAAGGTATAAGTATGTTTATTCGAACATATTGTTTTATCTTTTGTTTTGTTCTATTGAGATTCTCTTGATATTTTATTTTCTCTTCCATGTTCTGGTCTGATTACTTTAATGAACTTATGTATGCTCTTGTATGATATACTTAGATAGCTTGGTTGGGTTTCTCGGAGGTTCCTATCGCAGGTCACACCTGTGGCCTAGTTTGGGACTTGATAATAAGTCTTAAAACCAGCTTAACATAGAAACTCAACATGTAGAAATCTAATAGAAGTATCGATAGGACAAACACATACAAAGATTGACATAACCTCTACTATGTTTGGGACATAGGGCAAACCTCAACTCACCATAATAAGTCTTAAAGTGAAACTAGAAAACGTAAACTTGTAATGATCATGTTTCAGAAGCATGAAGACTTATCAAATACTATTTGTTACTGAAATTTGTACTAACAATGGTGGGAGAAGCAACTTCATGAACTATATTATAAAATAATATAGGTAAAGGTGTATGCGGATAGTACTTATGGAATATACTGATGTAACGATCTCGAAGGTTATTTTTGACTTTTTTACTAAGTTACCATTTTTTCCTCCCCGAAGGTCGCCATAAATCATTTTTAGTTGAGTCTAAAAGTCAAATTTTGAAAATCTTGTAAAAAGTTGGAGCTTTGGAAAAGAAAGAGTTTTCAAAAGGCTTAAAGTTGAAAATTTTGAATTTTTAGGTCATTTTGAGTTTTGAGTGTTGGAATTCAATTTTGTTGATTTCATTAGTTTTAGAATGCCGAATATGGTTTGGGAAAAGTTGCAAAACTGAATTCAGAGTTGAAATGGAGATTTTTGGCCCAAAGTTGCGTTTCTAGTTCATTTTGGATCATAGGCTTGACTTTGGTCAACTTTTGGAGTTCGGGGGCTCGTATCGGAATTTCGTTAGTTTAAGTGGTTCTAGGTGGTGAAACTAACTCTAGACATGAATTCATTGTAATTTTTAGAGCTTCCGTGAATATTTTGAGCTTTTGAGTCCGGAACTAGTTTAAATGATCTTTCTCGGGTTCTGGGCCAAAAAAGTTCCAGACTCAAATTCTGATAATTTCATGAAGTCTGAATCATTTTTCCTAGTAGGTTCTATGTTTAGTTTGTGTACACCTGGTGCCAAAAAAATTTTCGGGGTCCAGTTCCTAATTTGATTGTGTTGTGTATTGCTGGTGTAACTGTATCTGGTGCATGCCAGATTTACTCTCCGCGTTCGTAGGCTTGAGATTGCGTTCGCAGAGGTATAGGTACATTACCCTCTGCATTTGCGTGCCTCACTGTCGTGTTCGCAGTGTACATTGCAGTCGACCTCCACGTTTGCGATCTTTATCTTTATATTTGCGAAGGGATAATTCTCCCTTGGCTCCACGTTTGCGGATGAGGCTCTGGTTTATGGAGCATCAATGTTACCTGAACATTTTTAGTTTTAAAAGACGTGATTAAATCCCTTTTCATCATTTTTAACACTCTAAGCTTTATTTTAAGGAGGAATTTCAAGGCTTTTCAAGGCAATTCGATTGGGTAACTATTTTCTAACCTATTTTATTGATTTACATTGATTAATTAGTGTTTTGAGTTATAACTTTGGGAATTTAATGGTGGAATTTGGAGATTTTCAAATTTATTTTTCGTAAACTTTAATTCATGATTTCTCCCATATCTTAACTCTATTTTTAGACCATTTTCACTGTTGAATTTCTTGTCACCTTGGGAATATTTTCATGCTTTAATTTTTAGATTCTAGCGACATCTTCCAACATGTAATTTTTGACCATTCTACCATTTTCATCTGAATTAATTAATTTTAGTGTCATTAGATTCGTTATGTGACAGTAATGTTATATTTGAATAGATTATGGTGATTTGGATTATTGTGAAAGGGGAAAAGCGGCAGCTTGAACTTGATACGGGACTTTAATAGATGCAAGTAGACTTCTAACCTTTGTCAAGTGTAAATGAACTTTGTATACTCCTATATACATGTGATTGAGTTTTTTGAGGTAGAATTGTATCATAATAGTCTTTGATCATGAGATTTGATTTGACTGTTAGCTTTTTTAATGATTTCTTGTCTTGTGGGTTAATTGTGAATTGCAATCTATATATGATCTTGTGAGTTATTTGATATTGAGGTAGAGATGGATCTTATATTATGATACGGTTGATATGGTGATTGATATGATATTGAGGCATTGACGATATTGAGATTATGAAGCATTGATCTATTTATGGTATTGACACTGTGATATCATTGAAATCATGCACATTTTGGATGGGTAGGCATTAGCCAAGGTCATTGCCGGTGATGTTCACAGATATATTACCGTCTGAGGTAGTCATATGGTTAGTGAATGCGTATTGTAGGATAGACATGAATCATAATTTTTTGACATTGCATCGCATTAGTTACATCTCACGGCATCCACTCAATCTCACATCCTACCTTTTTCTATGTTACCACTGTATTGCGTATGGAATTGTTTAATTATTATGTCATTGACCTAAGTAACTGTTGGATATATCTATATATAAATATTGTTGAGACATTAAGTCAGGTGATGCGTATATCTATATTATTATGGCTTATATATTATATTATGTTGGGACTTTTCTGAGTTCAGGGTTATAGTTCGGTAGTTTGATCTTAGAAGTTAAAGAGTACTTGTGTTCTTCATTTCTTCAATTTAGGTGAGTTCCATTTCGTTGAGTACCTTGTTGGTTGATGCTCACCCCCTTGCTACATTTTTATAGTTCATGAACCCGGTCCAGCTTTCTAGCTTTCTGATTATTTTTAATCTAACTTTGGATCTATCGAGAGGTAGCTATTTGTTCCTTCAGTAGACCTTCCGATATTCTACTATAATAATTCATTCTATTTGACCACTTGGCATTCTGAATTTTATTTCATTTGAGTATTCTATACTTAGAGACTTGTACGTGTGACATCAGTTCTTAGGATGGTTGTATTTTGATTTCTTCCTCTTATCTATTGTTTTAGTTCATTGTCTTTTGTTTTTACCATTATTATTAAGTTGTTAGGTCTTTTGGATGACTCTCCTTGGTGGGTTAGGTGAGTCCCATCACACTCGAATTTTGAGCCGTGACAATTCAATATGCAGAATATATAATAATATGATAAAATAACATGATAAATTAGAAAGCTAGTATATTCACGTATAACTTATGATGTTAATGTTTCTCATAGTGTCTATACTGGCAAAGAAGTCTCTTTGTTCCTCATGTAGGATTTACATTGGGATTATGTGTTAATTAAGGTTAACATCGTGAAAAATAATTGAGTTTATCTTCAAGCTTCCACTATGTTTTGATGCATTGCCCATATGTTTTAATTATATTTTACTTCTCATGCTTTATCTATTTATTGGTCTTGCATTCATGACTTATCTATCCTATTATCTCATCTTTACTTATGCTTAGCATATTGCTCACATACTTAGAGTATTCAAAGTACTAACACATACAGTATTCAAAGTACTAACGCATACTTTCTTTGCCTACATTGTGTTATAATATTGGGTCAGACACTTTTTCTCATCCCAGCTCTGGTTAGCTCGAATTCACTTTTGACTATTGATTAGTGAGTCCTTATGTTTCAAGAGCAAGCCTATCATGTTGTTTTGGTATCTTTAGACCATGTTATTATATTGAGAATATTTCATTTCCTTATGTTAAGGGTGAGCTAGGATCCTGTCCTGTGCCCCCTCCGATGCTAGTAGAGCCATGTTTAGATATCAAGGTGTAAGTCCATTTATTCGAGCACATTGCTTTAGCTTTTGTTTTGCTCTATTGAGCTTCTCTTGACATTTTATTTCTTCTTCCATGTTTTGGTCTAATTATTTTAATAACCTTATATGCTCATTTATGATATACAAAGATGGCTTAGATGGGTTCCAGCGGGATTCTAATCATCTAGTCACACCTATGACCTAGCTTGGATTATAACAAACTTATTATTAGAGCTTAAGATTTAAAGTGTCCTAGGGAGTTTAACATGTCGTATTGAGTAAAGTCTTAGCCATAGGTGTGAAGCGTATAACATTTATGATTAGAAGACTATGAGACATTTTAGGAAACTTCAATTTTTTAATAATCCATGTTATGTTATAAAGTGTTACTAAGGTTTATTTCCTCAAATGCTTATTCATTGTAATTTTTATAAAATACCACCAAGAAGAGAACTAATGTAAAGGGGAAACAATGCCAATAAGCTCCTCAATTTTCCCATGACCCAGTGATTGTGTAAATTACTAGTGTAGAGTCTTGAACCGCCATTCAGATTCTAGCACAAGTCATTACGACACAAGTCAATCAAAGAGATATGGCTTAAAATGTAGGAACGACGATGACAAAGATTCAAGATTTGATGAGTATGAATCCATCAGAATTTTACAGCTCTAAATGGCATGAGGATCCACAAAAGTTTGTTGATAAGGTTTATAAGATCTTGGCTACCATGAATGTTTCTTCGAAAGAGAAGGTAAAGTTGGTCGTCTATCAACTAAAAGGTGTTCCTCAAATTTGGTATGAGCAATAGAAATATGAGAGAGTAAGGAAAGCCGGTCCTTTTGCATAGGAGTGACTCAAGGGTGAATTTCTTAATTGATTCTTTCCTTTGGAGATGATAGAAGAAAAATCCAAGAATTCACCATTCTTAGACAAGTAAGCATGAGTATGAAGGAGTATGCTATTAATTTACTATGTTGTCCAAATATGCTTCTTTCATTGTTTTTGACCCAAGGGCTAGAATGATTAAATTTGTATCAAGTGTACAGGGAATACAAGACAACTATGTTGATAAAAAAGATGGACATAAAATCTCGAGGCTCACGACATATGCAGAGAGGGTTCGAGAGTCAAAGAGGGCTCAAGTTGATGATGATAGATATCCCCGCCAATGGTACAAAAATGGTGGTAAAGGCCATCCTCAAAGTAGGAAAAGGCCTGTCGATCAAGATTCATCCAACACTACAGCTCTGAAGTTCAACAAAGATTAAGGGTCAAACCCCAAGGTTCAAGATGGATGTTCGAGAAGTCAATCTATTCCCATACAAGAAGTATGAGAAGAACCATAAAGAGGAGTACCTAAAGTCATATAATAGACATGTAATTAGATGTGAAATTTGATCCAGATAACATAAACCCATTTGTATGATTCGTAGATGGGTCTACAATCCATAGATCTAGTTGTAGTCCCTATACGATAAAATTAAATTAAGGGTACTTTGGTATATTACTACCCTCTTAACCTATCATGACCCAAGCCCCAAGCCTCAAGCCTAAATCCTAGTCGCAATACCGCAAATAAGGAACCTGAAAGCACCTCACCCAAGCCTCTTATAATATATTAAGCATTTCATAGGGATTGAACATAAATAAAAATGGTATTTAAATGGGAAGCAATGCTAAGGGAGAATCAACATCAAATCTGTAAAGGAAACTTAAAACATAGATACTTGATACTTTGTCCAACAATACCTCTAACATAGACTTGATGGGGGCTAAGACATGTTCAAGCTCACCCTCAAATATAATCTTAGAGAAAGAAATTATAAAACTGAAAATGAAAATGTCTTAGTACATCAAGCTATAAAGAAAACTAGGATGTCGTCCCTGACTAGAGGAATCACCAACTCCCACCTTCAATGATCCAAAGTTAGCCACGTGGAATATATAGAGGAGCACTGGTCCCTATAGTTGAATCATGTAGGCATAAGTATGCGTCAGTACTTTGAATGTAATATAGTTATGCAATGCATGGCATGAAAACAATGATGGTTCATGCCAAGTCTCATGTTAAAATCACACCTTTACAAGGACATTAGTAAGGCTTTATCAAGCCAATATTATTTAAACATCAAAAGGCTACTTTAGAATGAACTAAGTAGGATTCATGGATGAACATAATCATGAATAAGAAAATTATATAAACTTGGTACATATATGAGCTGTAGAGATTTAAATTATATACCATAGAAAAAACATCTTTGATGCATGAGGAGAACATACATACATGTGATCATTTGACACATTACGTTAGCCATAAAATATGAGATAATATGAGAAATAAGGAACGTACCTTTACTTGAATGCATGACAAGACACATCAACGTAGACTAGTGCGGAAACATATGTTGTTATGTACAATTAAAGTAGTAATGTCCTTGGACGAATAATACATGACTTTAGATGAAAGACTAGTTTATTATGAATGAAACATTAGTAGTCATAACAGAGACCACCTTACATACTTGAAGATATAGTCATATACCTTTGGGAGAAATACCATTTGGGAGTAACAAGAGACCATAACTTATTTGAGAGTAACTTTTAATTGGCATAAACTATGTGAACTAAACATGGAGTCCCGATGTCTCCCCTACAAGGGAAGAAAGGGGGAGATCACTTGCCAAAACGACCTCTTAAGATGCCTAAGTTGATCCAGTAAAGCTAACTATTGAGAAAGCCTCTACTAATGGGTGGTCTATAAATCAACCTCTACTAATGGGTGACTTCTATCCATTATGGTGGCATGTAGTTATGGATTAATAAGATTATACTAATGGTCTCATGTGCTAGCTAATGTGGAGCTTCGGTATCTTCCATGATCCAATCCTGGGCCTAGACATGACACGATGAATGGAAAACCTAAAAGGACCTCAAACAAGCCTCTATGCATATATAGCATATTCGTGGTTGTGGAAGTACAAATAAACAACAAGCAATTTATTCGAAGGGAAGCAGGACTTTGGACTCAATCTATGGGGATGTCGAGGGAATAGGACTTTCCACTATCAAGTAGCAAGTAAAGACTAAGGTACTGGTAAGTATGACTCATGCTATGCAGATAATAAGAGCTTAATACTTCCACCACATGCCATCACATACAACAACACATAAAGGAATAAGGACTAAAGGAAGTCTTCCATAATTATATAGCATAATAAGAGTCAAGCTCATCGCATACATTTATCTAACAACACCTCTAACATGAGTTAAACGGGGACCAAGACATCTCCCGAGCTCACCTACAAATGCAAATGTTCAAAAGCAAATAAGTCTTTAACATAACATGAAAGGAAATGGTTGTTGTCCCCAAAATGGAGGACTCACCAATAGGAATCTTCAATCAAGCCAACTATCCATGTGAAGGAGGATGAATAGGTGCTCTATAGGAACAAAAAGTATGTGTTAGTACTTGGAATGTACTAAGCATGCGGGCTGCAATGCAACAAAGACATAATTCATAGCTAACAATATGCATAATCATATACAATGAATATAAGCTAAATATGATATGAATGATCAATGCCTTAGTCAAAACATGCATCGAGAATAAAAAAATCACAAAAAAATCATACATGTGTGGGAAGGGGCCATAACAACCATATAAGACCAAGTGAGCTGCTACTTGGAATCCTGTTATTCACTCCATACAAAAAAATGGAGTGGTTTGCTTTGCCAAGGTAAACCATGCACTCATATTATGGTATCACTTTTTTAGAGAATGTTATCAAATAACCTTGCCTTATGACATAGTCTTCTCAGTAGGTGTCACAAAATATCCTTACCTTATAGCATGGCCTTTTGAGTAGATGTCAAGAATTATCCTTACCTTACAACATAGTATTTTCGGTAGGTGCAAGACCATTTAGGGAATCAATTTCTCAAACCTATGGTGGCACATACTTTAGGGACAATGCTACCAACCAAGGTCCTCTCGGTGCTAGGTTAACAATCCCACGGAATACTCAATTCATACACATAAACATATCTTACATAATTTCATAACTCATGGTAGTATCATAGGAGTAGATCATCAAATTCATCACACCATAGCATCAAGAAAGGGCTTCGTATTATTCATAACTTCTCATAAGCTCATAGCCTGCTTAATAGCCCTTCAACATTTACAACATTCATAATTCACTTATCTTACCATAAGACTTTCATTAACATAAGAGACTTGTCACAGAACTTTAGTCAAAATATGGTGGGTATGTGTACATATTCTTAAAATCATGCAATTCAAGAGTAAAGAATATGAGAGGAGTAAATAAACTCATTTAAGAATCATTCAAAGCATCCCACCAACATTATAGTAAAATCCCCAATTTGGGTATCATGAGATCCATAAAATTTTCAAGTCTTTCAAGATACCATAAAGTACAAAGCTTTAGTATCAAAAACATTTCATTATCTCATCCCTAGGAAGAAGCTCATGCATTAATAGACAAATATGCAACAAGTTTGCAATATATTTCATGCACAGGAGTAATGATAAAAAGTATCCATAGGAAATTAGTCCTTGAAATCAAGTAATTTAATCAAAATGGATTTAAGGACTCTATGGGTGGAAGGATCCATGGATGGAAGACCCACATATTTTAAACCTTGAAATAAATAAAGAAAACTTGAAAAAGCTAGAAGGATTCACTTGAGTTCTTGAATTCTAATGAAAGCTCTTGAAAATCTTGGGACTAGATTAGGGATTTGGTAAGAATTTGAGAGGATTTTGAGAGAGCTCTTTAGTGAATTAGGGCTAAAAATTGTGGAACAATAGATGGATCACATCTATAAGAGTGTTGGGTTATAACTAATTATCCTTAAGTGAAATAAAAAATTTTCAAAAAAAATGTACTACAGTGAACTAAAGGTGCGACGCGGACTGGGTTCTGCATAGGCCATTATCGAGTGAAATTCAATTTTCCCCTATTTTAACCTAGGAATAAGTTTAAGCTATTTTTGTACTATGGGGGACCGAGTTCATAATGTGAATTAGTTGTATACCCTACTAGTTAAGTTACAAATCACCCAAAAATATTAAATCAAAGATCACTCTTTTCCTACATAATTTTATCTCCTCGAAAAAAATATAAGTCATATTTGTAAAATCATCCACAAATTCTAAAATATTCAAGAAATACACCATAATGACATTTCGATTGTATGGGAGGTGTTAGAGTATCTCCCTCTTGGGAACATTCGTTCTCCAATATGATGGTAACATGCTTATAAGAGTGATTAGATAACTTTCAGCCCATCATGAATGCAATCAATGCAAATTAATCATCATTCTCAAAAGTTTCAAATTTACATATCAAAATCATCAAAACTTGTTACCATGAACATGTATGCATGCAAAAATATCACAAGGGCTAAAATTCAAGACTTGACACCATAAATAGGATTTAACTTATACCTTAGGCTTGAGTAGGGTGGAAGAGATAAGGATTGTATGCATGCAAAAATATCACAAGGGCTAAAATTCAAGACTTGACACCAAAAATAGGATTTAACTTATACCTTAGGCTTGAGTAGGGTGGAAGAGATAAGGATATCGTTTCTTCGTGTCCGCTTCTGCTTCCCAAGTGGAACTTTTGACTTATTGATTCCTCCAAAGGACTTTGATGGATTCCACATCTTTGTTTCTCAACCTCTTTAATTGTCTATCCAATATTTCCATCGAAACTTCCTCATATATCAAATATATCAAATTCTCTTCAACACCAACAACCTCCAAAGGTACAATGGTGTTTGGATCACCTATACATTTTCTAAACAAGACACATGGAAGATTTGATAAACCATACACATCTCCATAGGCAACTCCATCTTATAAGCAACCCTCCCAATTCTCCTCTAGATTCTATAAGACCCTACATAACTTGGGTTTAACTTTACCTTCTTGCCAAACCGAACTACACCCTTCATGGGTGAGACCTTTAAATACACCCAATCATCAACATAAAACTCAAGATCCCTTCTTCTCACATCGGAGTAGGACTTTTACCTACTTTGAGCCGTCTTCATTCTTTGTCTTTTAAACCTCGCGTTCTCCAAAGCTTCCATAACCAAATCCGTACCTAAAAAAACCATTTCTCCCATTTCAAACTGCCCAACCTGGGATCTGTAACGTCTAAAATATAGAGCTTCAAAGGGAGCCATTCTAATTCTAGAGTGATGACTATTGTTATAAGCAAACTCAATAAGTGAAAGATAATAATCCCAACTACCTTTAATTCCAAGACACAAGCCCTAGGCATATCCTCAAGGGTTTAAATAGTCCTTCTAGCTTGACCATCCGATTGTGGGTGAAAGGTTGTGCTAAGCTTAACTTTAGTACTAAGACCTCTTTGAAAAGATCTCCAAAAGTATGAAATAATTTAGCATCACGATACAAAATAACAGACAATCGGACCCCATGTAATCTAAGCAACTCATGAACGAACAACTTGACATAATCATTGGCACGATAAGTTATTTTAATCGATATGAAGTGAGTCAATTTGTCATTCTCTCAACAACAACCCAAATAGAATCAAAATGCCTTTTAGCTTAGGCAAGCAAATCACAAAATTCATGTTGATCTCTTTCCACTCCTAAGTAGGAATCTCAATATCTTGAGCTTAGCCACTCAAACTTTGATGTTTGACTTTGACTTATCTTGCAATATCTCTCTCCATGTCACCCCCCATACATTGCCCTAACATCTCTATACATCTTTGTAGAACTAAAGTGAATAGAATAGGATAAGTTATGTGCCTCTTTTAAGATCAATTCTTTCAAGACATGAACATTTGGCACACATAAGCTACCGTGATGCCTAAAGACACCATCTCCCCCTTTGGAGAAAACTTCCATCTTGCCATCCTTCACCAATGCATTTAATTCTACCAAAGTGCAGTCAAGGTCTTGTTTGGATTTAAACTCTTCAATCAACACAGACTTTGAACCATCTAGAACCACCTGATGTTGCCTAAGTTACACTTCCTTTTTAAAGGATAAAGCGGTTGCTGTCAAGAAATAGAACCTAACAAAGGTTAGGGTTGAACCCACAGGGAATACATAGACTCAGAAGAATTCATCAATTTGCAATCTGAATGATTAACCAACTTACTTCCCTAAAGTGGGGGTTTGCAATAATCAATGAAAAGTATAATTAAACTAACTATCACAAGAGAGAAGTCAATATGGAGAGGAACTAGGGTATTGTGTTCCCCATGATTCCCCAGCTCAGTATCACAGATAACCTAATTCTTTTCTAGTGTATAGCATGCATGATGGTAAGTTATGTTCACCAATCCCTTTCGTCAAAAGTGAGAGGTGAATTTCACTATGTGACTTGGCCAATGTCCATAGTGTGCATTACTAACCCTTACCTATTAGTCCCAGTACAACCTCCACTTGGCCCAGTTTGGTTGATTAACGAGAACACATCAATTGAATTCTGTTAATTAATTTCTTTTCCTATTCATTGCTACCTTGGTCTTTTCATTAACAATAGGAGGGTTCTAACGTTGGCCACCATAGAAAACATGCAAAATGAAGAGAGTTAATTAATACATGCATATACATCTTCCAAGAGTTATGAATTATCCATTTTACTTTGTTAGTTCTTCATGGTTCCCACAGCCCTAGTTGTGGATTTAGCTACTCAAGCTATGTGTAGATGCAAGAATTGTGAATTGAGAAGACATAATTGCACACTTACACAAGAGAATCAAGAACAAGGAAAATCCAACTTCAATAAGAATCATAAGGTTAAGGATGATATTCAAGCACAAGTGTTCTCAAAGACTCTCCAATATAATCTTATAATTTTCTTTCTCTAAATATTGAGTTCTCTGAGTACTAGGCGAAAACTTTTTTAAAACTAACCTAAAAATCTAATTTATAATAATTAAAATTCAAGTCCTAAACAAAATAGGAGAACTAGTCGGCACGCCATACAAATGGCCTTTACGTCTGTATGGAATTCCAGGACCCATAATCAGGGTCTTGTACTCAGCTGCTGGAAATTTGGACTTCTACTCTACAACACCCCTCTATGACTCGTCTGATGAAATCCTTGAAAGTCCAAGTCTCTGATTCTTAGGGCACGAACCATCTTCTATGACTCATAAAACCTTTCATGGCTCATCTACATGTTCGCAAAATAAACTTCAGAATATAGCCCCTCACTGGAATTGTCCACGAAACCACCCTATGGCTCGTAGAATGATCTATGGCTCGTAAAGTGTTTCGTATAACAACAAAACTCAGTAACTTCTGCACTTTTTCCCAAAAATTAAGGCCAACCTGTAATCCTGCAAATGTAAACACAAAAACACATAAAACCAACTAACATCGTATTGAGAACACACAAAATTCCAAGTTTTAAGTATCAAAAGTGTTGTATTTGGCAGCGCGTCAACATCCCCAACTTAAAATTATTGTTTGTCCTCAAACGACAAGCTCAATCTAAATAGATAATACTGTAATACATAGACCTCAACCCAAAGGCATACATCACATAGATCTTAGACTCAGACACCCATACTAACTTTTTAAAATAGGATCAGATAGATATCTAGCAAACCAATACAAATTAGTGTGACAAGCAAGGTATTATCAACCATCCACAATCAGTGAACAAGTCTAGAATTAACAATGCAATGCAAGTGCCCTCACAGAAGAAGTATCACATTTGACACTCAATGATGTTTTCATATTTATCCTTAGGACTATGCAAAATCACTCACTCTTACAACAGATATTCCCGCATAATGTCTAATACCACGTCCTTGCCCCCATACTCATGACTCATATCTTCAACCAACTAGACTAGGATCACTCTAGGACTTTCTAGGCTCATAACGTAGGTTCAGGGGCATCTGGTATGATATTATGGGAAAATAGTGACTAAAGGCCTTCCTTGACATTGCATTTTTCAACACTTACCAACTCTGTTATTTTCAGCTTATTCTCCCTTTTTCCTATTTCAAGCTTTTCTGGGTGTCTTCTTTTCATTTTTCAGCTTTTTGCCTTATTTTTACACATCATTTTGATATGTAGCTTACAACTAAGGCATCACTTATTTTTCTTGCACGTAGTACATGATTTTTCCCTTTTTCTCTGTATCACTAATTCACCCCCTTATTTTTGTGGTTCACCCTTACACCAGCCACCCTTAACTTAGGCTTTTAGCCTGTGTTGAGGTGCACAATATCTGTCCTTAGAACTAGGAACACTTTTGGTACCCACCCTCAACTTAGGTTTTTTGCCTCAGTCAAGGTACACAATGTTCAAGGAAAGACCAGGGCCAGGTTTAGGGTTTTACAACTAAGAAGGCTAGGTTAATTATGTGTTGTCAAATAATAGATACATGTTAGGCTCAAGCATTAGGAACAAAGGATTATAAGATCGTCTTGGTTGGTCATTTTTAGGATAACTGGACTATTAAGAACAATGGCCTAGGATCCTTTCGTAATCCAATTAATCTACAATCTAACTTAGAGTAACAAGGTAAGATCTGATTAGCAAAAAACACATGAATCTATCAAATTAAGCTTGCACACACATGACACTGCATACATTATAAATAAAAGACTCTCAGATCATGCTTTTTATCTCAATATATCCTCACTTGTCAGAAAATATTTTGTCACATACCTAAACATGCATGGTTGTTATCTAACTACTAATCAAAATTTTTGGTGGATATCATATTTCAAAATAAAACACAAAAAATGTTATACGCCATAATTCATTGTACTATATGCTACAAATACTATTTAAACATCCTAAATGTGCCGGTTCAACAAAAAGTAAATATCCACGAGGAAAAAGAACTCAGGCAAGAAAACATTAGGATAAAAAATTGGGGTAGTTATGGACCCAAGCCACTCAGACTTAACTAAGGCCCATAACTACCCACACCCCATCAAAAAAGATATGCATTGTCCCCAATGCACAATATTAAAATATAATAACACATAAGGGGTCCAAAAGCATACGTGGGCGTCTAAGCGCTTGTCTTCACCTTGGGTTGCCTCCCAAGCAGCACCTGATTATTGTCATTGCACGACTTGGACAAATTGATTAATGAGACTTCACCAATTGCTAAGACTTTACTCTTCAAATCATCTAGACACTTCATGGACTGACAGATATTGAAGAAGACTTTTTTGTTATTTAATCTAAACTTGAGTTGACTAGCTTCCATATCCACTATTGCTCACGCAGTGGCTAGGAACGGTCTTCTGAAGACGATTGAGACGTCGAAGTCAACTTCACAATCTAAGATCACAAAGTCTGCAGGAAATATGAACTTTTCAACTTGGATCAGCATATCATACAGTATCCCTACAAGCTTCTTCACCATGCGATCTGCCATCAACAATCGCATACTAGTTAGGGACGAGGCTCCTAATCCAAGCTTTTTGTAGACCGTAACGGGTATCAGATTAATGGTGACACCTAGATCACATAGTGCCTTTATGAACTTTAAATCTCCAATGATGCAGGGTATGGTGAAAGCACCTGGATCTTCTCACTTCTGAACCAAAGACCTCATAGCAATAGCACTGCAAAACTGAAGCTCTTGGGATAGCTCCTGACTTATAGTGCACTTTTGATTGACCAAGTCTTTCATGTACTTAGCATACTCTGGCATCTTCTCTAATGCCTCAATGAGAGAGATGTTGATAAAGCTATTTCAGAATAGAGAGAAAGTGCTTGAATTTGCCTTCATCCTCTCTCTTTTTGATTTTTTGAGGGAAAAAAAGAGAAACTTAGGAATGGGCTTCAACTTCTGTGGTGTATTAGCAACTTCACTCACCCCATCTTTGTCATGACCATCTGCTTCATCTGCATCCTTGGCCGCAACCGTCTCCTCTTAAACATCTTCCTCATCAATCGGCATGGGAGGATCAATGGTGATCTTACCACCCCTAGTAGTGACTGTCATACACTGTCCTTCATTTTTAGGATTTTGGGCTGTGTTGCTAGGCAATGTACCCCTTTGACGCTGATTAAGTTGAATCGACACTTGATCAAACTGTAGCCCTAGCTATTTGATAGCCACAGAGTGAGACTCTATTTTTTGATTAATACTCAAAATCTCTTATTTCATTCCCCCTAGAGTCTCGTCCTGTGTCTCAGCCTTCTTCAACAAATGATCAAATTTCTCCTTGATTCTACAACTACTAGCACCTACGTCATGATTATGCGGTGGCATATAAGGACCATTTCTGAAGCCTTCTCTGGGACACCAATCTACATCTCTCTTTGGACCCCTGTTTGTATCATAGTAACCTCCGTGGTTGTCCCTATAAGATTCATCTCGATTAAAGTTCCAACCTAGGTTTCCTTGACCTTAGTGCCAATAGTCCTGATTGGACCCTTGGACATTGGTTCGAAAATCCCCCATCTGCTCAGCAATAAAATATGCTTCCTCATCATAATATGGCTCCTCATACATGGGTGCACGTGGAGGTTGATGGATCACTGTATTTACTCTCTCTTGGCTCTGCTTCATCATCACCTCCATACTTGTACGAATCTGAGCGAGCTGTTGCATGATTTCTTCATTGATCTTTGCTTGTTTCGGACCTACACTAATAGCACATGAACTTTTAGTGGATGCTTTGTCATGCTTCCCCCTTGAATGATTAGTCTTGACCACTCTTTCGATTCGCTTTGCACTTGCAAATGGTTGATCCAAAAACATGCCCCCCTATGATAGTGTCAACATAGGCCTGACTATTCTCTTCAAGGGCATAGTAGAAGATCTCTAACAAAGCATCATCAACTATCATGTGGTTAGGGTCGCTCCTCTGACATTTATGAACCGGTCCTAAGTAGTACTAATTGAATCACCAGGAAGTTGCTCGAAGTTGTTCATCTTGTCCATCAACTTGAGCTTCTTAGATCTAGGGAAGTACCTCTACAAATAAGCCTTTTGCAAGTTTACCCAACTGGTGATCGAACTCTATGGGAGCTCAAATAGCCATAATTCTGCATTGCTCGTAAGAGACAATAGGAAGACACAAAGTCCCACAGCATCCATAGACAGATTCTATGTTCCCATCACACTCTTGTAGATGAATGCCACATTGTGTAGGTGGCTATGAGGATCCTCCGATGGTAAGTCTGTAAAATAGCCCATGGTTCTGCAGTATCTGAAGTAACCCATCGAGACTATAAACTTTGTGTTTGCAAGTAGTGGTGGCAACACAATTGCTCTATTCACCTCCATAGCCATAGGATTCATCCTGTACTGATTCCACTGGTAAGCATTCACATTGAAATCCTGAGGTTGTATAGCATGTCCTCTAGAGGAGGTGGGTTCTCATTCTCAGCATCCTCATTGTTATTCATATTCATAGCTGTATTGGTTGCATTATTAGCATTGTCTTGAACCATTCTCCTCAAGTTCTATAGATCTCTGGGTCCAATGGAGTTGAGGGATTGCCTAGACTCTGAGTTGTAGGCATAGACTACACTTAGACTCTGAAAAAGAACAAAAACAACAAACAAAAGTAAAATAAGGGAACTAAGGATTAACACTCGAATTACTAATGAATTCACTAAGTCTAGTCATATTCCCCCGGCAACGGCGCTAAAATATTGATGTTGACCAAGTTACACCTCATTTTTAGAGGATAAAGCCATCACTGTCAATAAATAGAACCTAACAAAGGTTAGAGTCGAACCCACAGGGAATACGTAGACTCAAGAGAATTCACCAATTTGCAATCCGAATGATTAACCAACTTACTTCCCTAAAAAGGGGTTTGCAATAATCAATGAAAAGATAACTAAACTAACTATCACAAGAGAGAAGTTAATATGAAGAGGAACTAGGGTACTGTGTTCCCTATGATTCCCCAACTTTGTATCACCGGATAACCTAATTCTTTTCTAGTATATAGCATGCTGGACGATAAGTCTGTTATGCCGAAAAATGGCTTTTTATTTGAAAAAAGAAAATTCAAAAGAATCAAAAATTGATTTCAACTCAATTAATTTGAGTGAAACCAATTCTCGAAATTCGAAAGAAAATAGAGTCTCCACCTAATTTTTAAGGATAATTAGAAAACCGATAAATATTTAAAAAGATCTAACAGAAAAATCCTTTTAAATCCAAAGAAAGGGTTCGGGTTCATATTTCCACTTCAAGAAGGTTTTACGCACTTGAAATGGCCGCTAAATACAGTTATCCGACGATTAGAGATTTGACTAACTTTGACTTGAAAATGTTGACTGACTTTAAAAATGGCTAAGTTTGAAAAATGACTAAGTTTGCAAAATGTTGACTATATTTAAAAAATTGACTAAATTGAAAAGATATACTAATTTTGAAGGAATGTACTAAATTGGCAAAAAATTGACTAGGTTTGAAAATAGGTTAATGCAAAGACAATTGACTAATATTTGGACCAAGTATGCAACAATGTTACTAAGAGTAAATTGTAGAAATGATTCTAACACTAAGAAAATCACTAAAATGGAAATTAACATAAATGGAGACATGTTGGGAAAAATAATTAGATTAGAAAAACAAATAATAATAATAATACAATAAATGTTAGAGTTAGCACATAAGATAGCAAGTATCATTTAAAATACAACAAATAGGAAATACATAATTGAATTGGGCCTTGGCAGTCCCAATTCACCAATCTGTCCTAATTTCTATGTTTTGGGCCTGCCAAGCCCACCAGAAATCTGCTATTGTTTTCCAAAGGGCTTTGGCCTATTTCCCTGCTATATACACTCAGTGTATATTTGCTGTATATCAGTGTATATTCATTGATTTTTGACTTCCAAAACCTGTGTTTCGGCTTCTATTAACACTGCAGCCTGCTCCTTGGCCCCTTAACCCCATTTCTTTCTGCACATTGCTGTATATACACGGTATACCAGTGTATATACACAAAATTCCTTGCTTCCAAGGCCCGTAACTAACTCATCTTACAAGTTGCGCTGCTTTAAAGAGGGAAATTGGGCCTCCATGGCCCAACGAAGTGTAAATAATAGGAGGGGAGCCCATTTAGGAATCCACAAATGATTCACATGTGATAGAAGG